>JAOTQM010000146.1:0-62315 GCA_026939265.1 Oreonectes daqikongensis
CAAATTTCAGTCAGTTATGTCACATGAGTTTTTTTGGTATCGGTATACTTTTTCGAGTACAAGTACATGAGCTTAGTATCAGCACCGATACCCGTATCCCTACTGTTAGTCATACATTAAGTTGAGTTATGTAATGTAAACATAAAGCCTGCTGATGTGAAAAACAACTTGTTTTTTGATTTATGAATTACTTAATACAAACAAATAATATATAAACTAGAAAATTTGAGTTAACTATTGGGCTTTAAGTTATCTGTACACAAAGATTTTAATTAGTTTAATTAGAATCACTTAACTCAAATGATTTGAGTAGTCTCAACTATTAGGGTTTACAGTGCTGCTGGGATGGCATGAAGGTTTTTATATTTGGGTTAACTACTCCTTAAGGAACTAAAGGAAGTGTGTAACGGGAGAGTACAAAACAAAACTTGCAAAAAAGCAGGTGACGGGATTTGTCATAGATGCTGTAATACTTACTTATTGTTTATTTATCTGTCAGTGTTTGGCTGCAACAACTATCCTGATGAAAAAAACCAACACCACCCATACTGCTGCTGCTGCCATGGCACATACATGTGAACGTCTGCTTCCAGTCTCATCTAGACATCAGGGAACAAGCAGGTTTGAGTAATTACATTTCTAAACACTTTCCCAAACATTACATATATCACACGTGTCCACAGCAGATGTTTATTTGTCTAGACAAACATTTTTTTGCAACATAATATTGCAAATTTTTTGCAACACAATATAAGCAACAAATATTGTTTTAACCGCATTATTATTTATAGTGTGCTAATGCGTTTTATTGTTTTTTGTTATGTTGCATCGTGGTCCGGTGTAGACACAATGTGAGTGTTCAACACATTATATTTTCAGATGAGCAGAATAACTTCATAAGCACTGGCAATAATGCTGTGCTGATATTAGGTCCAACAGCACTCTTGCTTGTGTGACAATTCCTAAACATCATGACATAAAAATGAAAATGATGATTCACATACCTGGACATGTCTTACAGACACGAGTGGTGTTGAGATGTTGAGCTTGGTTTGTGATGGGAACGGGAAGACGGACTGGAAAACATTAAAGAAAGAGTTCTAGCATCAATTTAAAAGTTGCTTGAGAATGCAAGACATACTTTTAGAAAGCAAGGTTTTTTAATGTTTGTAAACGGTGTACATGAAGCATCTTAACTAGCCAAAACCTTAACTTCTTGTTTACTAATGTGCACAGACTAACATTGTGCTGTTCTGAAATACTTCAGACGTACATGAATAAGAAATGTATCTATTTAATTTATCATTAAAAACAAACCAAAGACCGTTAACAGACGACAAGGCTGAAATTAGTTTTACTCACCAGAGACGGTAACATTGAATCTCTTATATGAAGTTTCTCTGCTGTTGATGATCTCTAGTTTATAATGTCCAGATTCTGTGCTTGTAATGTCTGTGATGGTGAGAGATCCAGTCTGATTGTTGATCCTCAGTCTTCCAGTTTTATCATACGTGCTGGGTGTATGATAATACACTTCAGCTATACGAATCCCTTGACGTCCATATAGCCACAGTATGTGATCTTGTGTCTGTATTTCAGTAACATCAGTGTGTAAAGTGACAGATTCTCCCTCCATCACTGACTTCACTTCATCTACATCAACACCAAACACACCTGAAACACATTTAGAAAAAGTCTATTAGACTATTCAGTAATAATTTGTTAAAGTTATTTGGTTCTGATATTAACCCAAATAATACGACACAAGCAGATCTGGTAAAGAAAATAAAAGTAAATACAATTTAAAGGAAAAGTAAATCTCCTAAATAAACCACAAATAAAAAGTTGAATGAGAGAAATGTTTTCATGACATTCTGGTTATTTATGCGTCACACTCCTAGTAACCTGCACTGCAGCTCAGCAAAGGTTATGATGTCATAACAGATGTATTTTAAAGAGTAGAAGTGAAAATAAACATATAAATGAATGTTTCCATGTCTTCTGACACTTAAAAAGCCAGGAGAGATTTGAATGAAGTGAGATCATGTGTCAGTGTGTTTACAGTTACAGTAATATGGTAAGTAGTAGCAAAATGCAGTCCTACCAAACTGTATCGTTTCTCTATTGTCTGCTTTATTGCCTGATGTGCTTGAATTCATTTATTACCATTAGACTGATTTCATATCAGTTTCTCACCTTAGATCAGGTGCAAATACTTTTAAAAGCGTTGACAGATGACTCCTTACACAACCTATACCACTTGACTTGACCACGACATCCTCCATTACTACTGACAAAACTGACATGAATCATGAATCTATGTAACTTGACTGCAATATTACAAATACAACACGGCAATGTTATTAATACAATTATACAATTATCTATTATAAGTCATAAATAAGCGGTTAAGTCCTCTAAGCAATTCCAGAAATTGAAGTCTCGAGTCCACCGCTATACAAACTAGACCAAAAGCTGTTAATGCACAGACGTTCTTACCTTGCACAAGCAATAAAGAAAATACACAAAGCGATATTAGTGGCATCCTAATATCCCGCTTGTTGAGACAGATGCCGAAAACTTTCCGTTTATAAAGTCTCTCCTCTCTCATGCTGTATAAAGCTACAGTCCTTTAATGACTGAACCAGAAAGACACTGAGCTGCTCTTCTGCACATCCACACAAACACACTGTACTTCTGTCTACTGCAGCACAGTTACATATATAGCATCCCTACACAGGGAGTGTCCTGAACTCCTCCTACTTTACAAATGTCATGCATGTCTAAAATCATTTCTTGTGCATCGCCCGGGGCAATGTACAGGTTGTTTGGCCCGCCGCCAGGTGCATGAGGCTTTGGGGTTAAATTCGAAGGCGGAGAATATGAGTCAGAGGAACTGCAGCCGTGTCTTACTTTACAAAGACAAACAAATTACTGCATATTAAACCTAATATAGAAAAATCCAAGCACGTGTAAACTTAATAAGCAAAAAAAAGAAATACTTTGCTATTATTTTAGAGACTACAGGCCATTATAAATAGTGAAAATTATTACAAACGGTGGGTTATTTAAAGATTTAATAAAAACAGTTTAACTATAAAGTGTGTGCTGCAGTCGAAAGCCGGCTACTGCCCATTTTATCCCCATAAAATGTGTATTAATTTATTTATTTTGTATTTAATTTACTATTTTTAGCGCCACAGAGCCACACTTTAGAACGCATTGGTAAAATAAACAAGTGCAAAAAGCATCACATTTTGATTTTTTAGCAAATTAAATGTCAATGGTCCGATTATCCATGTTTAACATATGTTATAGGCTTAAAGGCTTTAAATGTGATTCGATGGTTCAGTAAAAAAACTGTTCGTCTGTGTGTTCTTTTAAGTGCCCCCCCCCCCAATACAATCAATGACAACCATTGATTATTGCATGCACACTTTAAATCTAACACACCCAATTCCATTAGCTGTATATGTGTGTTTGGGATGTAGAAATGTCACAAAAACACATACACCTTGCATTAAAAGTGTATTGTTATTGTCAAACATTTGATCATTTCCCAATTTTAGGTGAACTATCCCTTTTAAATTTTGAGCAAAGGCCATACAGAAACTAATCATACAAAGGTCGTAGAATTTATTGTTCAATGAGAAAATGAACGTGTCGTGAATATATTACAAAAAAGCTTTCATTTCATGTGCTCTTGTGGGCCCCCTAGTGTGCGGTGCGGTGTTCGCATGTTACCGTCGTAATGACTTGAGCCATCTGTTCAGATCAAAAATGTGTTGCTTAGAGAGAACAAAAAGGGTGTTGCCCCGTCCTTTGTCTGGTGAAACTCCGATTACTGTTTTGTGAATTTCAGACCGACCCCGTCACTAATACACGAGTGTTTTGCTATAGAACATGCTTGGGAAGTAATGTAATCCTTTGCACACCTTGTACACGGAAGAAAATTTACATTTAGTCATTTAGCTGACGCTTTTATCCAAAGCAGAGAGTTTAGGAAGCAATAAGCTACATATCATACGTGCTAACACCGAGTTACGTTTACACAAAACACCAAGTGTAACCTCTTCAGACGGCTGGGACGGGATCTTTCTGAGTGGAGTTTTCAGCGTAATTTTACTCTTCCCACATTACAAAGATATTATCAACTTGTGTATAAGACATACTTGTGTTTAACTGTCTCACCATATAGATGCTGGATTTCTATTACACCTTGAAACCGGAAACCCGTCTATGACTAATTTTGTGTGTAAGAAAAGCTTAGCCTAAACCTTGGATTTAATTTTGGTTACCTCTGCAAGGCACTGTTCTAGTTTAATAATGAATTGTTACAGAAGATTAAAACTAAAGGTTTAAGAATCAGACCTTTTAAGGGCAAACTAGCAGTGTTCCCTAGCTACTCATGTGATGTGGTGGGATTAAATGGATCATATTTCTTTCTCTGGGAGAAGACGGGGTTAACAAGGCAATATAAACTACAGGACATAGCTATGTCGTTTCTTATTTATTTTTGCTGGTGGAATGAAACTATTTACAGTAAAAGTTGTGATCACTGTTTGTGTTTCTTTTTTCATTAAACCCACTCGCAATGTGAATTGTAACATTACTTTATCCAAATTGCTGGATTTAGAGAAACTCATTGCTTTTGTTGTGAGTGCTGGGACAGAGTAATCTTACATATTGCTCTTTTGCACCCATCCCTTTCTTTTCTCTAAACGTTCCACCCTCTTTTCCCATAGACGCAAGGGGAGGTGACATTTTGAAAAACTTAGCTGAGCAACAAATGAACTGCAGTACAGTACAGACAAGTCATACTGTGAACTTCGTGGAGGTTTGTCTGACAACATTCTTTACTTCTGTTTGCGCTGGGCTGTTAAACATAAAATTTTCATTTTATACTGATAACAACAGCGACCAGGAAAGTCAGGGTGTAATTCAACGATGTTTCCAACTTGGTCGGGGGTTCAGGTAAGATGGAAACAACATAAAGGTCACTTCGCTACAGAAAACTGTCTTGCTCTTTGTACGTTTTTTTACGCATGGCTTTGACAACCATATGCCCTATAGTGTGCACTCTTTTGCCAGGAACTATAATGTGATCAAGCATCTGAACATTTTATCATGTGATGTTACTTTTTACCATAGTTTTGATGTTGATGTCTTTGCAAATGCAGCTCTATTTTATACAGCTCTTTTTGTCCCATTTTTATAGTTTTATTTTCATGAGTCTAAGTAGATTAATTTTGCCTTTGTTTTGCGTTTTGATTCCTTAGTTAAATGACAGTATCTCACAGGAATTTCATAATAAATGTTTTTGTTTAAGACAGGATGTTGCCTTTCTCTCTCTCATTGCTCAGCACATCCTTATAGACCACTTCACAGTAAACACTTTTATTATTTTAACCTTATATAATAAAAACTTCAAGATTGTCATTTTACATTTGGATTCAGTTATGAAAGTTCTGTTAAAAAAACTAAAACAGAAATTATCTTCTATCTAGACCAGCGCTGTCTGGTCTGGTGTCATGATTTTCAATGCAGGACAGAAACACAACCAAAACTAAAAACTGCAGAACTGTACAATAAGAATTAAATTTTCCACAATTAAAATGACAAACATATAACAGTCTGCTTCACATAATGTGTATATTCAGATGTATGATCACATGAGTAAAGACACAATAGTGACTGACAAATAATATTCGTTGAACGAAAACTCTGATCTGCACGTACCGCTCAGATCATGTGATTCATTTTATTTTTTAAGCTTTTCTGCCACCTAGTGGATAATATAAATAAAACCTTATGATCAGTTTTTACTAAACTTCCTCACTGAGATTCTGCAGTACAGACACTGAATGTTGAAGAATACAGCGAGCAAATGTGGAGCTGTTTGATTTTAGTTTGTGTGACGGGTAAGAAAGCGCTTGTTTCTTCATTAAAGTATTTTTGTCTTTTGCTAAAGGGTTGAATACAGCCAAACTCTGACACTAACTCTGCTTGTATGTAATAATTTACAAAATGTCGTTTCAGGTGTGTTTGGTGTAGATGAAGTGAAGTCAGTGATGGAGGGAGATTCTGTCACTTTACACACTGATGTTACTAAACTACAGAGACAAGATCAGATATTGTGGATGTTTGGACCTCAAGAGACTCCAATTGCTCAAATCATTAAACAGGCCAATTTGAGCTCTTTATATGATGATGAGAGATTTAGAAACAGACTGAAATTGGACAGTCAGACTGGATCTCTCACCATCACAGACATCAGAATCACAAACTCTGGACTTTATAAACTACTGATCATAAGTGACAGAGGAGTTTTATACAAGAGATTTGCTGTTACTGTCTATGGTGAGTGAATTATTGCCGTATTTAAACTGTTTATATGCATTTTTTTGTTGCAGGTATGTGAACAGTTTAATGTTTATCTACTGAATACAGTTTTTTTTATATGTTTTGAGGTTTTTTAGATTCATCCACACAAGTACCTTCATTTCTTTATCCGGTGCTTCTTCTATCAGTTATGATATTTGTGATGTGTGCTGTGATGTGTTGTTTGTACAGTAAAAAACAAACAGGACCAGAGAGTAAGTGTGTTTTTAAACTCTTTTAACACATAAATCCACACATTAAACTACAGTAATAACACACACATGTGCTTTCAGATAAAAGAGTGAGAGATGAGAAGAACATGTCAGAATACACAGAGATCATCTACAGACTGAAGATGAGAGATTATCTGAATAATCTGACATATTGATACTCAACACCAGAGAGCTGCAAGCACATAACATCTATTCTACGTAAATATATGTGTTTTTATAAAGTCAAGACTAACTCATGCTGTAAATTTGTCTATACTTTTAGAAATGGTACTGAATTCATGCGTTTGTGTAAATGTTTTTCAGTTTCTATAGCAGGTTCACACATTTTTAATGTTAGACTAAACTAAACAGGGTTTCTTCTGCTTGCTGGTGCGCAAAATAAAGTGTGACATTGTCTGTTGAAAAGTGTGTGTTGTCTTTGACTTGTGAAAAATTTATCTCATTTCCGCAAATACACTTTGTAATGAGAACACAGGCATGTGAAGGAATGAATTTCACTGAAATACGTGTTTCGAGGTTTTCTTAACATTGATCAGGATGATTTTCTCTCATCAATTTGTTCTGGTCTTGTTCGAGCTGGATGGTAAGTAACACCAATTGTAATTTAAAAACATTTTTTTTATTTATTTTAAGTTTCATTCACCAAATGTCTTCAGGTGTGTTTGGTGTTGATGGAGATAAAGTGAAGTCAGCATCAGTGATGGAGGGAGAATCTGATGATACTCACATACAGAGACGTGATCAGATACTGTGGATATATGAATCTGAGGAGACTCAGTAGGCAAAAGTTGAAATGTTTGACAGAAATGAGATATTCAGACAGAGACTGACACAGACATCAGAGGACACCAGGGGGCGATAGTGTTCTTGACAGAATGACACATGACAATGAAGTGTAATTCTATTTTTGGATGAACAGTCCTTTAATGCTCTGTGTACGGGCTTGTAAGTGATAGAAACACGTGCTCTTACGTGTTTGGACGTATAGCTGAAATTTATAATCAGAGCATTAATATGCATGATAGCAGCAAGAGATTCAGAGACAGACTGAAGTTGGACAGTCAGACTAAATCTCACCATCACAAACATCAGCATCACAAACTCTGGACTTTATAAACTACAGATATTTAGCAACAAAGAACATTTGCAAAAGACATTCCGTGTTACTGTGAAATCTAACCACTCTTTTTAGGTATTAGATTTTTTAATTTATTGTTATTGATTCAAGACAACATTGTGTTTTATAAGACACGAAATGTACTTCAGATATAGTACAGCAGTTAATTTTATTTTGTTTCATTTGTGTAACAGTGTTGTATTTTCACTCAGACCACACCCCCTGCTGTAGTTTAATCGAAACTGTGAGCCGATTGGTCATCGCTGCTGTGGTGGGCGTGGCTACTCTGACTGTATCGCTTTATGAACGGGGTTAAACATCAGAGGACATCAGCAGGGGGCGATAGTGTTCAGAAACTCACTTTAACATTTGTTTAACAAGTTGAAAAGGCTAAACTTACAAATGTTTGGATCTGTCAGAATTAAAAAAGATTTATATGAAGATAATTATGAAGTTTATATTTGCTTTAGTACAGTGGTTCTCAACAGGGGGGCCCCAGATGACTTTCAGGGACTAATAACTTAAAATGAGACAAAATAAGCATCGAAATACATTTTAAAACAACTAGAAACCAAGATTTTTCTTATTATTTGTCAAATTTGATATTAATTCAACACTTTTCCAGTTAATGTCAAGCTCAAGAAAATTGTATGGGTAGAAATTTCGAGTTTTTGTGAGCGGGAGGCGGGCTTGGAGTCAAAAAGGTTGAAAACCCCGGCTCTAGTGGGAATGAGGTTAATGGTGACCCTACAGGTTTCTGTGTATCTTTCCTAAATCTCATTATGATGCTAAAGAGCTTTTGATCTGAGCTTAGGTGTGAAGCTTTGCCATCTGACATGTTTTTTTGAAATTTTCTGTGGTGCACGTGATAGAATTTAAGTTTCCAAGATTCAACTCAACAGTAGACATGAAGAGCTTCTGATCTGAGGTCAGGTGTGAAGCAATTTGACATCTGACATGTTTTCTTGAATTTTTAAAGATTCAATTAAACCGTAGACATGATATTTATATTGACATTTTCCCTACATGAAGTCTATATTGAAGTCAGTATATGTGGTGGGGTCTGAGCTGAACATGTGTGGTTCATTCATCTGGGTAGTGAAAGGGTTAAACCAGATCATGTTTGTTTGCGTGTGCTGAATATCTGTCATGTCTTCTCACAACCACATAAACAGCCACGATGAGAACAAAAATGTGTAAAAGATCAACACAAAGCATCAATGTGCTTCATAAACCCATTTTCTGTTCATGTGCAAACACGTGTCAGAATGATTTTCTCTCATCTTTGTGCTTTATTCCTCCTTTCTGGTGAGTGACAAATACATTTCATTTCTATGTGTGTTGCATTGCATTATGAGTAAATATGGAGTGTTTACTTCAACACAGAATCTAATTCGGTTTCTTTCTATAGATTTTTGCGATTGAAATACTTTTAAGATTAACCATGTATTTGATCCTCAGTGTTTGGTATAATATGTGCCGTCACTATATTATATGTTTATTTCTACTTCTAGTGTATTTATGTATTTCAGGTGTGTTTGGTGTTGATGCAGATGAAGTGAAGTCAGTGTTTGTGATGGAGGGAGATTCTGTCACTTTACACACTGATCTTACTGAAATACAGACACAAGATCGCATAATGTGGCTGTTTGAATTTCTTGAGACCCTTATAGCTGAAATACATACACATAATGTTAACATGTATAACAGTTATGAGAGATTTGGAGACAGACTAAAGTTGGACAGTCAAACTGGATCTCTCACCATCACAGACATCAGAATCACAGATGCTGGACGTTATGAAGCACAGATCATCAGGAACAGAGAAATGTCATACAAGAGATTCAAAGTTATTGTGAATGGTGAGTTTAACATCATTCTTATACAGACAGTATTACAGAATATCAACACAACTTAAGATATACATTTTTGGAGCAAGACAGCATCATTATGTATCATAGTTTACTAAACTGATCTGATCTTTTCAAGGTTTTGTTTCGGAGCCTCAGGAAGTAATTATTCTTTATCCGGTGATTCTTCTATCAGTTGTGATATTTGTTATATTTGTGATGTGTCCTCTGTTGTGCTGTCTGTGCATTAAAGGCAGAACAGGACTGAAGAGTAAGTTTGTCCTTCACATAATCCAACACAATGTTTAATAAATACACAACATTAGTAACACACACGTGTGCTTTCAGAGCAAGAAGGAAGAGATGAGAACATGTCAGAATACACAGAAGTCGTCTACACGCTTCACATCAGAGATCTGTAAACATCACATACATTCATAAGAAATATTAACTTTCTGTTCATCTACTTGTATTAGTTTATATGAAATGAATATATCTCTCTGTGTTTGTTAGAAATAATATCAGCATACAGAACCATGAGAAGAATGTGTTAACATGGAATATAAATATGGTTAAATGCTGCAACCCGTTCACATGAAATCCGTGTGAATAACACGCAGGTGCAAAACCGGGTACGGCAAATTGCAATATTATGTGTATATATACGCCAATCTTTGCATGGAAATGATACGCCCTTGGCGGAGAGCCGCCATTTTAATACATGATAAGAAAACTTAATTCAAGTAAAAATTTTATGGTTTAGGTTTTGGGTTAGGGAATAAGATAAATATGCATGCACGCAAACATTGCCATATAGCCTATATATATATATAGGCCTACACATAAAATTGCAATTCGCCTCACTTATTTGATGATTTTGCACCTGTGTGTTATTTATACGCATTTCATGACATTGGGCTAAATAAATTTTGCTGAATCAATCTGAACTGCAATTTGTTATTTATTTTAATATATTTGGGTAAACAGTCTTTCCTAAGCAAAATGAAATAAAACATAAAATAAAACAAATCAGTTTTGCATGGAGCATGCGTTTGAATGTGTGAAATGCATTAGATGGCACAGACTGTGAGTTTGTGGTGTTACACTGAAGTGAATGAATGCATTTGTTCTGTGCTTACATTTCACTACTGGTTGTATATCCTCTATATAGGCTAGCTGTGTATGTGACAAATAAAAATCTTGAATCTTGAATCTGTTTGTATGTATGTGTTGAATGTTGATTAGTTTTTGTCAATGTTAGTTTGGTTCAGATCTGAAATAAATGAGTGTGGTTTATTCGGCTGCTGGTGCACAATAAAATGTTTTGCACTTGCATTTGTGTCTTTGTGTGTGCGTGTGTGTAGAAAATGTGGTTTCATCTCATGTCCACAAATAAACACTGAAAACAGAAGTGTGTGTGAAAGATCAGGGTAAAGAGTTTTTTAATGTTTAAGTAATGTTAAGCAGGATGATTTTCTTTCTTCTACTTTCTCTGACACTGTAAAAACTACTAGGCTACAAAGAGTTTTTAGTCGAAGAAATCAATTTATTGTTTTGCATATACTCAACAAAATTTGTCTAAACATGTCCCTAACAAAGATTATTTTTGACTGAATTTAGATTCTCAGGTGTTTGTCCAAAACGTGCTAAAAACATTGTTTACTGAACACACAACATTGTTATTTATCTTTTAAAGATTAGTGTTTAGGCTCGTGTTCACTTTATTTATGCTTTATTGTTGTTGTCATTGTTAGTTATCTGCTGTGTTTAGGTTTTATTAAATGAATGATGGTTGTTGACTGTAACCATGATTGAGATTTGTGTGTCCAGTGTTGAGTCATAAATGCATGACACGGTGACACAACATGTAAAAGGCATTGAAAGGCACTGTGTAAATGTTTTGGCGGCATCTAGCGGTGAGATTGCGAGTTGCATGCGAGTTTACTCTGTTATTGTAAAGATTTTCTACTTAATAAATTAGAAACAGTGAAATCACATGTCCACCACGACTCACGTGATTCACTCTGCTACTTAGGAAATGCAGCTTTATTTTATACTTAGTTGAATGTTTGGTTGGTTGTGTGAACATATTCTATGAAAATATCTGGACAGTCTCTCCTACTTTTTTATAAAATCTAAACAGACGCACGCACGCACGCACACAAACACACCTAGCGCAAGAGTAGCCTACAGTGAACTGAGAAAGCTGGCAGTGAGTCAATTTTCCTCTGCTAAACATATGTTATCGTGTTTCTTTTCTTCCTAGGGGGTGGGTTTCTCTGTCTGCGTTTAATGGTCATGAACGGTACGTGATTCTTTAACACATACACAATATAATGAATTTGGCATGTTTTCAATTAATCAAACTTCAATAAGACTGTTTAAGATTGTCTTCTTGAATCTTTCTTTATCACCACAGGACTGAAACAAGTTTTTATTCACTAATGTTTTCTTTATAATTATGTTGTTTCAGGTGTGTTTGGTGTTGATGTAGATGAAGTGAAGTCAGTGTCAGTGATGGAGGGAGAATCTGTCACTTTACACACTAATAATACTGAAATACAGAGAGAAGATCAGATATTGTGGATGTTTGAATCTCAAGGGACTCGTATCGCTGAAATGTATGGACAGATCATCTATTTATATGATGAACTACAACTGGACAGTCAGACTGGATCTCTCATCATCACAAACATCAGCATCACACAATCTGGACTTTATAAACTACAGATTGTCAACAGCACAGGAACTACATACAAGAGATTTAATGTTACTGTATATGGTGAGTAAAATTATAATACATTTCGCATAAAGCATAGTAGTCTGTATGCATTTCAAGCTGAATTAACTTCAGTGAATTAAAAACAGATGAGAAAATGTATTGCCTTGCAAACACTGTTAATAGTGAGTTACATATGTCCTATAGTGACTGTATACCTGCGTGTTAGACATTTTATTTTACATCAATTGTTGTTTACATCAATTAATTCCTGAAATATTCATATTTTTACCTTTTATATTTTCCAGCACGTCTTCCTGTTCCTGTCATCATGAGAAATTCTTCTCAATGTTCTTCATCATCAGAATGATCTTCATCTTCATCATTGCTAAAAGGTGCATACAGATGTTTGTCTAATATAACATACATTCTTAAACACTATTATACTGTAAAATGTATTAATTTGCAGTGATGCCATCATTCATTTATTTACTTTCTTGAAGTTATGATACAGGTGAAACAGTGAGAAACAGAATGTGATTTTTAAGTCACAACAAAGACTAAATTAATGGTTGATTTTCTTTGTGTTTTACAGAATTCAGCCTGCGCTCAGATTTAATGGCGCCGATAGTTGTTGTTGTTGTTGTTGTTGTTGTGCTGCTGCTGGTCATATTTTCATATGTTAGTTTCATTTACTGCCATTACAACAACTGTAAAAAACCAGCAATGGACGTGAGTATTTATATGCCACACTGTTGTTTCGTCAACATTACAAATTCATCCATTCTGTAAGTTTAATAACATGTGTTATTACAATAGTTCACATTCAGGAGGAGATACATTACACCAAACCAACACTACAGAATGAGGACAACGCCTTCAGTCATATGACTGTGGTAACATTATTTCTGTTATTTCTGTTTCTGTTGTTTCAGTAAAACATGCCACTGAATCTCAGATTTTTTTCTGCTGTTTTTCTAACAGGATGTTAAAGCAGATCATACGGCATGATCAACTGTACATATATAAATACAAAATTAATAAATATTTTTTTACATAACTGTTTTACACGACTGGTTGTCCTCTATTAAACAGAACAGCACAGTTTATCAACACCACAGATGTTTTTAATGCAGAAATATTTCTCAGCTGTGTAATGACATATTTACATGATCAAAGATTATTTTGTTGGACAGATGAAGTTATTACAGTGTCATTTTAACACGTCAAAGGCATTTACAGAAAGAATGGCCACCAGGATCACATTAATACACCAGCACCTGAAACAAAAAACACTCCTGTAGGCAACAGAAGACCGGTTGCAGTTTGAAAACTAGTTTGACTTTTTCTTTTTCGTCTCTTGACTCATATATTCTGTAGTGTGTGAACCTCTATTCAACACAATAAATCATTTGAGCAAGCGTTTTTCTCATAAACACAATAACTCCCTTTTTTCAAATCAAACTTGTGAAAGCATTTGCCAAATGATACTACTGCCTACTTTAGACTCCACTAGAGATTTCCACGTGACAATATATGCATTGACAAACAGACAAACATGGCTGCCACAGGACCAGAGACTGTGTCCACATTGTAATTTTAACAAAATAGAGACAGAGCTCCACTAACTAACAGAATGTACGAAATACACGGATATACGGACAATGTTTTATGGAAAAATCAAATCCATACACGAGACGTTTTAAAGTCTGTCAAACGATGAGAAACTGCCGTATCTGTTTGGAGAACACAAGGACTGTTGTGTGTTACCTGCTAAATATGTGTCTGCCTGTCATAACAGAAGAGAAAACACTAAATCTGCCCTGAACTGATGTTTTCAACATATGTACATATCATTATATTACTTGATTCTCTTGAATGGATACTTGAATGTATATTCTGTTTTTGTAGAGAGATTTTTAAACTGTACTTTATTTTCTTTAAATCTTATATATTACTAATTCACTTTAAGCTTGCACTACACATATTACACTATTCATTTGATACTATTTTTATTATTATTACTTACACTCTGTTTGTATACATATTTGCACTGTATGCAGCCCAGCTGCAAATGCTTTGGCAATACAATATACAATTTTGTCATGCCAATAACGCACACTTAAATTGAAGTGTAATTGTGTGAGAGAGAGCGAGAGAGAGAGAGCTAAAGAAAAAACAAGCATACAAACAAAGCAATTTTTAAACTCATCTTTTTAAGTTTCTTTTTTGCATTGGATTTTTTGAGTTGTACTGACTTCCAAAAGTTGAGATAACTTACATAATTGAGTCAACTCAACAAGATTGGACAAAACCATTGGATTAACTTACTAAATTAAGTTCAGCTGACTACAATCCCCAAAAACTTTTTACAGTGTACCTTCACAATAGCGGCTAAACACAATGTAAAGAGGTCAGGTTTAGGATGGTTTTAGATTAAAATACTGAAGTACAGATATTATTTTGCCAAGACCCCTGCGGTACATTGATTTCCTTCATTCATATGTATTGTTTTGACTGCCTGAAGTCTAAAAAACAAATAGTGAACAGGTCAAAAACACTTATAAATACACTAAAATATCCATTTTGGCAATTATTCATGAAAACAGTTACTGATGTCTTAATTTAGTTATGCTTGAATTTAATGTATTTCTATGATGTAAATTATTATTCTGTACCATTCAGAATTGTAAAGTGCCTTGACACTATGGCATATACCACTATGACGTGGTGCTTATACAAAACATTTGTCAAACTATGTGAATAAAACATCATGATCATCTCTCACTAAACTCACAGAAATGTTTCTGTACATACAGACAGTGATTTTTATTTGTGTTTTTAAGGCCTGATTGATGATTGCAAAACATCTGATAAAATAATAAGTGATGATTCTTACTGATGCAACACTAAATACAGTTCAACACAGGATTTGTAACAACACATATATGAATACATTTGGCCAGACAACAATATAAATTATATCAGTATTATATACTTAGCTGAACTATAGTTTTTTTTTACAGCAAAACTAAAAATAATTTCCCCCAAAAAATCATGAAAAGAAGTGCATACAAATGTTGGTCTATTAAAGTCAGTCACTCTGTAGTGCACTATTGTTCCTGTACTCATGTGATCGCATTAGTTTGCTTTGACCCTGTTTATCCCTATCTGTTGTTGACCATCATTTGTCAAACTGTGCTGACACTGATCTCTCTGAACTACCTCATGAATGCAGAAGAAAACAGTGATTTTTATTTGTTTGTTTGTTTTTAAGCCGAGCGGCGCCTCATTGTTCCTTCACAGAGAGGCATGAGATCCATCTCAAGGACATTTTCTTTCTCCGTTCCCGGCTGGTGGAATGATCTTCCTGTTTCCATCAGGACTGCTGGATCAATTTCACAATTCAAAAAACAGCTGAAGACCCACCTCTTCCATGAGCACTTAACTGTCTCATAAAAAAAATAAAAAATAAAAAAAAATTCATTTTACCCCTATTTTTCCTTTTCTAATGTTCTCTATATACTTGCTTATACTATCTTGACGTTGTATTTGAAACTTTGTATTACTAGCACCTCTCGTGAATATTGCTTACTTAGACGAATCGCTTGCTGTTTTCCTCAATTGTAAGTCGCTTTGGATAAAAGCGTCTGCCAAATGAATAAATGTAAATGTAAATGTAAGCCCTGATTTATTATTGCAAAACATCTGATAAAATGAGGATGATATTAGTGTGATTATGGTCTGTCTCATTATAAGCCCAAATCTGCCACTGGGTTTGTAAGTGTCAGTAACTAATGAGAGAAGTTTTGGTCTATTTCTTGATGAATGTTTCTTTCATGTTCTGTGTGCAGGATGTAGCTTGTAAGTGATAGAAATGTGTATTAACAACTGAGAGAGATCAATGTTAAATTGCATCTGTAACAATTTTTAACAACACATTTATGAATACATTTGGCCAGAAAGAACTAAAACTTATTTCATCACTTAATGAAACACATATGATTCTGATGTAGAGAAACTAAGAAGTGTGATCATTTTCTTGGCTTTTATTCGTATAAAATTGTGAAGAAAAGTTGCAGTTTGACACAGGATGACTGCATGCTTTTGGTGTTTGAGACGTCAGAAAGACCCGTTGAAGTTTCCTGTGAACTTGTAAAGGATGTAACATCATGATCATCTCTCACTAAACTTCCTCTCAGTGTTTCTGCAATACAGACACTCAATGCAGAAGAATAAAGTGAACAAATGTGGACTTGTGTGTTTCTAGTTTGTGTGACGGGTAAGAAGGTGTTTTTTTTTATTAATGTGTTGTTGTGTTGAATTGAGCTGAACTCTGTTATTATTCTTACAAAATGTGTTTCAGGTGTGTTTGGTGTTGATGTAGATGAAGTGAAGTCAGTGTCAGTGATGGAGGGAGAATCTGTCACTTTACACACTGATCTTACTCACATACAGACAGAGGATCTGATACTGTGGCTGTTTGGACCTCAAGAGACTCGTATCGCTGAAATATATATGCAACGCATTGATATTTATGACAGTAATGAGAGATTTAGAGACAGACTGAAGTTGGACAGTCAGACTGGATCTCTCAACATCTCAAACATCAGAATCACAGATTCTGGACTTTATAAACTACAGATCAACAGCAACAGAGGAGATTCATACAAGAGATTCAATGTTAATGTTTATGGTGAGTTTAATATTATTCTCATACAGACAGTATAACAGAATATCAACACTATAAGATATACATTTTTGGAGCAAAACAACATCATTATGTATCATAGTTTACTAAAAACTGATCTGATCTTTTCAAGGTTTTGTTTCGGAGCCTCAGGAAGTAATTATTCATTATCCGGTGATTCTTCTATCAGTTGTGATATTTGTTATATTTGTGATGTGTCCTCTGTTGTGCTGTCTGTGCATTAAAGGCAGAACAGGACTGAAGAGTAAGTTTGTCCTTCACATAATCCAACACAATGTTTAATAAATACACAACATTAGTAACACACACGTGTGCTTTCAGAGCAAGAAGGAAGAGATGAGAACATGTCAGAATACACAGAAGTCGTCTACACGCTTCACATGAGAGATCCGTCACAGGTCAATGAATAAATATTACACACATTCATGAGAAATGTTGACTTTCTGTTCATGTACTTGTATTAGTTTATATGAAATGAATATAGTGTTTGTTAGAAATATATCAGCATATGTACAGAACCATGAGAAGAAATCTGTATTAACATGGAATGTGGTTAAATAAATCAATCTGAGCTGCAATTTGTTATTTATTTTAATATGTTGGGGTAACCTAAACTATTTTGGGGTCTTTCCTAACCGAAATGAAATAAAACACACAATAAAAATTAAAATCTGAAGCATGAGGGAGTTCAGAAATGCATTAGATGAGTTTATTTGTGGTGTTACAATCAAGTGAATGAATGCATTTGATCTGTTTGTCTGTACATGTGTTGAATGTTGGTTAGTTTTTGTCTTCAGTTTGCTGTTAGATGTTAGTTTGGTTCAGATCTGAAATAAATAAATGTGGTTCGGCTGCTGTTTTTTTTCATTTGTGTCTGTGTGTGTGAGAGTTTTTTGACTAGCAGGATGATTTTCTCTCTTTTCTCTCTTCATACAAGACATTCAGTGCTACTGTTTTTATTGAGTTTAATGTCATTCTCTTACAGACAATATAACAGAATGTCAACAGGTTTATGGTTACTTTCCATGTACCATTTTGGAGCAAGACAACAATGAGGTCATGGGTTCGATCCCAGACAACATAACATACACAAGGGAGTGATCGTGAGCGCCCTCTAGTGCCCTAAACATTAATAAGAGTAGCTGATCTAAAAAAGGCAGACCTGAGAAGTTCAGATTTTGTTGTAGTGAAAACTTCTATATTTGTTTTAAATGCTTGTTTTTCAGCTCATCTGTCTGTTCAACAGAAATGACGTCTGTCTCAGACCACACCCCCTGTTGCAGTTTAATCGAAACCATCGAGCTAACCATCAAAAGACACCAACAGGGGGCGATAGTGTTCAGAAACTCACTTTAACATCTGTTCATACACAGATGAAGCTTTTCTAGTGTTTTTATATGTTGTTGTGTAATTTGTGACACACAGAAATTCCAAATAAAGTTGAAAAAGGACAAACTTATAAATGTCTGGATCTGTCAGTAGCCTGTTACAAAAAAGAAAGTTGATATTTGCTCTAGTGCAGTGGATCTCAACAAGGGGGCCCGGATGACTAATAACTTAAAATTAGCATTGAAATATATTTGTTCAATTTTATATTGATTATACCCTTTTCCAGTTAATGTCAAGCTCTAAAATATTTTATGGGTAGAGTTTTTGTGAACGGAAAGGCTTGGTTGAGGTTGAGAACCCTTGCTCTAGTAGGAATGAGGTTAATGGTGACCCTATCTTTATTAAATCTCATTATAATGTTAAAGAGCTTCTGATCTGAGGTCAGGTGTGAAGCTTTGACATCTGACATGTTTTCTTGAATTTTTAAAGATTCAACTCAACAGTAGACATGATGATATTTATATTGACATTTTCCCTACATGAAGTCTATATTGAAGTCAGTATATGTGGTGGGGTCTGAGCTGAACATGTGTGGTTCATTCATCTGGGTAGTGAAAGGGTTAAACCAGATCATGTTTGTTTGCGTGTGCTGAATATCTGTCATGTCTTCTCACAACCACATAAACAGCCACGATGAGAACAAAAATGTGTAAAAGATCAACACAAAGCATCAATGTGCTTCATAAACCCATTTTCTGTTCATGTGCAAACACGTGTCAGAATGATTTTCTCTCATCTTTGTGCTTTATTCCTCCTTTCTGGTGAGTGACAAATACATTTCATTTCTGTGCGACGTTACATTATAAGTACATATGGATTTTTGCAATTACCAAAAATTCAAACATTGTAAAATACTTTTGAGAATAAACCGTGTATTTGATGCTCAGTGTTTGGTATAATATGTGCCGTCATTATATTAAATGTTTATTTCTACTTCTAGTGTATTTATTTGTGTCTTCAGGTGTGTTTGGTGTTGATGCAGATAAAGTGAAGTCAGTGATGGAGGGAGAATCTGTTACTTTACACACTGATCTTACTGACATACAGCGAAGTGATCGCATACTGTGGATGTTTGGTCCTCAAGAGACTCGTATCGCTGAAATAAATACACAGTTTTCTAATATGGATTACAGTAGTGAGAGATTCAGACACAGACTGAAGTTGGACAGTCAGACCGGATCTCTCACCATCACAGACGTCAGAATCACAGACTCTGGACTTTATAAACTACAGATCAACAGTTACAGACGAACTTCCTACAAGAGATTCAATGTTAATGTGATAAATGGTGAGTTTAACATCATTCTCATACAGACAGTATAACAGAATATCAACACTACGTCTTACAGGATTAAGATTCTTTTCTTTTTTTTTCTTTTTTACTGATCTGATCTTTTCTGTACTGAAAGGTTCTTGCCATTGTTATCTGTGTTTTAGTGCATCAGGAAGTTACTCATGTGATTCTGGGGCCAGCTGTGATATTTGTGATCTGTGCTGTGATGTGGTGTCTGTGCTGCGGATGTCTGTAATAAACAAACAGGACCGAAGAGTAAGTGTGTTTTTTTACTAATCCAACACAATAAATACACACATTAAACTACAGTAATAACACACACATGTGCTTTCAGAGAAGAACATGTCAGAATACACAGAGATCATCTACAGTCTTCACATGAGAGATCCGTCACAGGTCAATGAAGAAACATCACATACATTCATGAGAAATATAGACTTTTATCTATAAAATATCTACTTGATTTGTTTATATGAAATTCATTTCTCTCTCTTTGTGTTTGATAGAAGTAATATCAGCACAACACAATGAAAGCAAAACATTTATTCTGCGTATTTGTAAAACTGTATGAGTAACATGGAATTTGGTTAAATAAACGCATGCTGAATCAATCTGAACTGTGATTTATTTATTTTACTATATTTGGGTAAACTCTTTCCTAAGCAAAATAAAATAAAACATACAATAAAAAAACATTGAAACAGCGAGGGAGTTTAAATGTGTGAAATGTATTAGATAAGCTTATTATCTGGTGTCTGGTGTTATTAAATGCATTTGTTCTGTTTGTCTGTACACGTCTGTTGAATGTTGGTTAGTTTTTGTCTTCAGTTTGCTGTTAGATGTTTGTTTGGTTTATTCGGCTGCTGGTGCACAAGAAAGCATTTGTGTGTCTTTGTGTGTGCATGTGTGTGTAGAAAATGTGGTTTCATCTCATGTCCACAAATTTTTTCTCTTTTCTCTCTTCATACAAGACACTCAGTGTTACTGTTTTGGTGAGTTAAATGTCATTCTCTTACAGACAATATTAACAGAATGTCAACAATCAGGTGTATGGTATATTTTCCATGTACCATTTTGGAGCAAGACAACATAAGGTCATTCATGAGTTCAACCTCAGGAGATATTCAGAAACAAATGAATAGTATAATGCAATGTATAAGTCACTTTGAATAAAAGCATCTGCCAAATATGTAAATGTAAACTCAAAAGAGTCTTGTGTAATATATGTGAAACAATTTGATTCCTTAAACTAAATTTCTTAGATCATGAGCTCCATCTGGTGGTGTTTTATATTATACAGATGTAATGGCTGAAATATGAACAACCATCTACATTGAATTATCTATATCAACCACTCACGATGACATGACCAGAATATGTTATCAGATCTTTTAATAATGTACTTTTTCATTTTATTTGGAATTTTTGTCAAATTTCTGAGACAAATTACAGAAATTTGTCTTGCACAACAAAACGCACAGACTATCAGAATCTCACATGCAATACCTTGTTTTATACTATAGTTTAGACTTGGTTTGTTGGAACTGATTTTCATTTGCATAGTAATCCATTTTCGGTTTCACACGCATGCTTGGGAAGCTCATGAATATTCACATAAGCCCCGCCCCTTAAAATCTCTCAACACCAGCTGACCATATTGCAAAACTGATGTCATTACAATGCATCATTTTGCATTAAAATTACGCAGCACCAAAGAACAGTTTCACAGCTTTTATTACACATCATAAGGAATATGTGTTTGTCGTAAGAGCACAAAAACAACTGCGTGACTCTTAAATGTACCGACACACCAAATGCGTGAGAGTTTCCTGAACAACACAAGTGTGAGTAAATAATGACAGAAGTGTTAGTCTATTGTTAGATGAAGATTAATGCTTTGTGGTCAGGGTGTGGCTTGAAGGCCTAAGTGATAGAAACATTAACAACAGAAAATGGACAAATGAAAGCTTAACATTGGAGCCTTTAGCATTTACATTTGTTTATAAATTAGTTTGACAACTCTAACGTTACACATAACCTGAAAACATATAGGCTACCGTGTTAATAGTTGATAGTCTACTCATTTAAATATGAACACAGGATTTTAACACTTCTATAAATAAACTAAAACTCTGGCAAAAATATATCAGTTTGAGAAAAAAACATGCAATGAAACCGATGCTGAGAAACTAAGAGGTGTGATCATTTTTTTTGCCTTTGTTATCGCTGATAAGAGCTATAGAAGTGTTTTCATTTAGAGGTGATATAAAGGTCACACGTGTCATCAAGTCTCATGATGTAAACAATCTTCATCTTTCCAGATAATAAATATATTCCAATAAATAAACTCAGGTAGTTTCAGAAAGACTGATGTCCAAACCCTGTAAACGGTGGCTTGTGCTGTTTTTTGCACAGAATGATGACCTTGAAGTTTCCTGTGAACTTGTAAAGGATGTAACATCATGATCATCTCTCACTAAACTTCCTCTCAGTGTTTCTGCAATACAGACACTCAATGCAGAAGAATAAAGTGAACAAATGTGGACTTGTGTGTTTCTAGTTTGTGTGACGGGTAAGACTGCATTTTTTTTCATTCATGTGTTTGTGTGTTAAATTGAACTCAGTGCGTCACATCTGTTATTATTCTTACAAAATGTGTTTCAGGTGTGTTTGGTGTTGATGCAGATAAAGTGAAGTCAGTGATGGAGGGAGAATCTGTTACTTTACACACTGATGTTACTGAATTACAGACACAAGATCAGATACTGTGGAGGTTTGGACCTCAAGAGACTCGTATAGCTGAGATCTATAGGAAAAGTATTGAAATAAATGACATTTATAAGATATTCAGAGACAGACTGAAGCTGAACAGTCAGACTGGATCTCTCATCATCCCAAACATCAGAATCACAGATTCTGGACTTTATAAACTACAGATCATCAGAAACAGAGGAACTTCATACAAGAGATTCAATGTTGCTGTACACTGTGAGTTTAATATCATTTACACACATTGTTTATTTATGACGGTCATGTTCATGTTGGTCTTATTTTTCAGTTCGTCTTCCTGTTCCTGTCATCAGTAGAAACTCTTCTCAATGTTCTTCATCATCATCATCATCATCTAAATGTTCAGTGTTGTGTTCAGTGCTGAATGTGTCACATGTGAGTCTCTCCTGGTATAAAGGAAACAGTTTATTGTCCAGCATCAGTGTGTCTGATCTCAACATCAGACTCTCTCTTCATCTGGAGGTGGAATATCAGGATACAAACACATACACATGTGTGATCAACAATCCCATCACAAACCAAACACAACATCTCAACATCACTCAACTCTGTCAGCCGTGTTCAGGTAAGTCAGTAGTTCAGGTAAATCTCAGCAGTTTTGTTTCATTTGTGTAACAGTGTTGTATTTTTCTCAGACCACACCCCCTGTTGCAGTTTAACCGAAACTGTGATCCGATTGGTCATCGCTGCTGTGGTGGGCGTGGCTTCTCTGTCTAGTGAACTGAGTTCAACATCAGAGGACACCAGCAGGGGGCGATAGTGAATTTTAAAGGACAGACAGAAAGCTTTTATTTGTTTTATACACATAAAATATAAAAGGCAAAACTACATAAAAATATGTTTGTATCTGTCATTAATAAAAGATCTGATAATATATTCTGGTCATGTCATTGTGAGTGTGATATAGATAATTCAGTGTAGATGGTTTCAGCCATTACGTCTATAATATAAAACACCATCAGATGGAGCTCATGATCTAAGAAATTAAATCAGGAAGAATAGACTCTTGAGTTTTCTTGAAATGTTATTTATCCAGTTTTATAGTGAGATAGAAGAACTAAGATACTTTTTGCTTAACTTTGTTAGTTCTCCACAAGTTGTCTGTAGTTATTTTTGAGTAAACATGTGTTCAGAGCTTCAGTTATTGAGGTCAGTGTATTTCTGAACACTTGTGGTTTATGAGCACACATGCGTCTGCGCACACACATGAACCTCATGATGAACACAAGTGTGTGAAACACCAACACAAGCTTTAATGTACCTCAAGTCTTCACTTCAAGTGCAAAACAAATAATGATTTTCTTTCATCTGTCTGCTTTTTTCTTCCTGTCCGGTAAGTGACTGCGCAGAATTATTTCAGCTTTTAATGAGTTTATTTCTCTATAATCTACAAATACACACATAATTCATATGAGTTACAGTATAATCTACAATTGTGCTTATTTTCATGTGTTTCAGGTGTGTTTGGTGTTGATGTAGATGAAGTGAAGTCAGTGTCAGTGATGGAGGGAGAATCTGTCACTTTACACACTGATGTTACTCACATACAGACACATGATCAGATACTGTGGATATTTGGACCTCAAGAGTCTCGTATTGCTGAAATCTATACACAGAGTGTTAATATGTATAAAAGTAGTGAAATATTTGGAGACAGACTGAAATTGGACAGTCAGACTGGATCTCTCACCATCAACATCAGAATCACAGATTCTGGACTTTATAAACTACAGATCATCAGTGACAGAGGAGTTTTATACAAGAGATTCAATGTTACTGTATATGGTGAGTTTAATATCATTCACACATTTATACTGATTCAATCGTGACTAAATTACAACTATTCTCCTGACAGATATAAGATTATTATTATTTATTGATGTTTTTCGGAGCACAGCAACATTGTGTTTTATAATGTGTTAAATAATTGTGATATCTCAGATATATTGTATTAACCTATAGTGAAAACTGTATGATTTTTATTGTTTTATTTCCAGCTCGTCTGCCTGTTCCTGTCATCTCCAGAAACTCTTCTCAATGTTTATCATCATCAGAAAAATGTGTGTTGTTGTGTTCAGTGCTGAATGTGTCACATGTGAGTCTCTCCTGGTATAAAGGAAACAGTTTATTGTCCAGCATCAGTGTGTCTGATCTCAACATCAGACTCTCTCTTCATCTGGAGGTGGAATATCAGGATACAAACACATACACATGTGTTATCAACAATCCCGTCACAAACCAAACACAACATCTACACATCAATGATGTCTGTCACAAGTGTTCAGGTATGTTACCTGTAATATTCATGTTTATTTACTGATCTTTTCTGTAGTAAAAGGTTATTTTTATTTGTTTTAGTGTTAACAACTTCCTTTCGTCATGTGGTGATTCTTCTATCAGTTGGGATATTTGTGATGTGTGCTGTATTGTGTATGTGCTGTAAAGATCAAACAGGACCTGAGAGTAAGTGTGTCCTTAAACACAATATTTAATAAATACACAAATTAACTACAGTAATAACACACACATGTGTTTTCAGAGAAGAACATGTCAGAATACACAGAGATCATCTACAGTCTTCACATGAGAGATCCGTCACAGGTCAATGAAGAAACATCACATACATTCATGAGAAATATTGACTTTCTGATCATCTCATAGAGAAAGTTAAGCACTTAAACATGTTCATTTGTATAAAATATATGTGTTCTGTGTTTGATAGAAATCATATCAGCGTATGGACAGACCGATGAGACATATCAACACACACATCGATGAAACTCAACATGCAAACACACATTAATGTGCTTAAATTAATAAAGTTTGAAGATCTGAACTGTGTTAGTAGTTGTGTTAACTTTCTTTAGTGCTGCGTTTGTGCTTTGTTAGTTTGGTTAAGATCTGAACTTAATAAATGTGGTTTCTTCTGCTCTGCTCGCCCGAGACAGGACTGCGGAAAGTGTGTTTGTGTGTCTTTGTGTTGTGTGTGGAAAATGTGGTTTCATCTCATATGCACAAATGAACTTCCTAATAAGAGCAAATGTGTGTGAAAGATCAGAGTGAAGATCGGATGAATTCATTTGAGTTTGTGATAAAAAAAAACTTAAATAAATGTTATAAGGATGATTTTCCCCTTTCTTTTTCTGTTTGTGGTGCATGGTGAGTAAATAAAATATTTTATTAGTAAAAATATAATGTGTATTTGATCAGACTTTAACATTACACAAAACAAAAACTAGTAGGATTTACTTAATGTTTAACTTAAGTTTTTGCACACATTTTTAAAGTAAATTTGCCATAAAAATGTTAGTTGGTGTTTTTTAAGTGTATTATTAATATTTTATCCTGTTTGGTAAAAAATGTGTTATTGTCTATTTTATAAAAATTTGAATGTATTTTTAATGTAGCATTAAACATTTTGATCGGCATGCAGATATGAAACATTTGTTTTTTTACGGTCTCCATTAAAAGTCATTTGGTTTGAGTTTGGATTCACTTGGATCAATGTTCTTTGTTTCAGGTGTGTTTGGTGTTGATGGAGATGAAATGAAGTCAGTGTCAGTGATGGAGGGAGAATCTGTCACTTTACACACTGACTTACAGAGACAAGATTACATAGTGTGGCTGTTCGGACCTGAAGACACTCGTATAGCTGAAATTTATAAGAAAACTATTGATATATATGACAGTGAGAGATTCAGAGACAGACTGAAGTTGGACAGTCAAACTGAATCTCTCATCATCACAAACATCAGAATCACAGATTCTGGACTTTATAAACTACAGATCATCAGTAACAGAGGAACTTCATACAAGAGATTCAATGTTACTGTATATGGTGAGTTTATTTCCATTCACCTTTTTGTAAAAGGACATGAATTGCATTACATAATATATGTGAGGTCATATACGTGTTAAAATAACTCTTACAAACACTGAATTTGTTTATATTTCCAGCTTGTCTTCCTGTTCCTGTCATCATCAACAATCCCATCACAAACCAAACTCAACATCTCAACATCACTGATATCTGCGGGTCATGTTCAGGTATGTTGATGTATATATTACGGCGTTTTGCGTCATTTGTGTAACAGTGTTGTATTTTGTCTCAGACCACACCCCCTGTTGCAGTTTAACCGAAACTGTGATCCGATTGGTCATCGCTGCGGTGGTGGGCGTGGCTACTCTGACTATAGCGCTTTATGAGTTAAACAGGACGAGCGCGCAGACATCTGTGGACACAAGGGGGCGATAGAGTTCAGAAAGTGACTATCATTTAACTATAGAGGATGTTGTACAATTTGTGACACACGGAAATTACAAATAAAGTTGAAAATCAAAACTTAAGAAAATGTTTGGATATGTCATTATGAAAGATGATATTTAAGCAGTAGAGTGAATGATGTCTTATGGTGACCCTACAGATCTGCAGGTGTATTAAATCTCATCGTGATGCTGAAGAGCTTCTGGTCTGAGCTCAGGTGTGCTCCTGGTTGGTCTTGTGCAGTGCTTTTAAAAGAAAAGTGATTTAAAGCACATTGAGAGCAACACTATTCAGCATGAGATCACTTTAGCAAGTCCATCTGTTGTAGTCAACAGCAGATGCTTTTAACCAGAACAATGGCCTATAAAAAACTCGAGTTAAGAGCTTTGCTGAGGATCACTCATGATGATTTAAGAACTGACGTTGTTTACATTGGTTGTTTGTGTGTTTGTTTAAAGTGCGTTTGTGATTGTGTGTTTATGTGAACTGTTATATTAATGTTGATTTTCAGTGTTTTGATCATTTAGTAAATATATATTTTTATCTTTTTTAGACTTTAAAGACTCTAGCGTCTTCATTTCTTTTTCCGGTGATTCTTCTATTAGTTGTGATATTTGTGATGTCTGCTGTATTGTGTTGTCTGTACAGTAAAGACCAAACAGGAGAGAGGAAGTGTCATCCAACACAGTGTTTAATAAATACAGAATTTAAACTAACAAAATATTTACTCAATCCAGCTTGAACCTCTTTGTGTTTGTAGATGAAACAGTGAGAATTGAGAAGGTCAGAATACACAGAGATCTGTCACAGGTCAATGAATATTACACACATTCATGATAAATATTGACTTTCTCTGCTTCTGTCAGATTTTATTTGGCTTTCCTAATAAAGGAAAAGCATGGTGCTAACAATGCCAAGGTCATGGGTTCAGTCCCAGGGATTGCACATACTCAGAAACAAAATGCAAAGTATAATGCAATGTGAGTTGCTTTGGATAAAAGCGTCTGCAAATGCATAAATGTCAATGTGGTCAGACCTTAGATCACATCCGTTTGGTCATCTCTGTTGTGGGTTGATTCGACTGTATAAACAGGAAGAGAGAACAGATGTCACCTGCAGGGCCGGTAGTGTTCAGAAACTGACTTCAACATACACAATATAGACCGAAAGCTTTTCCATTGCTTTTATATGT
This sequence comes from Oreonectes daqikongensis, assembly GCA_026939265.1. Lineage (NCBI taxonomy): Eukaryota > Metazoa > Chordata > Actinopteri > Cypriniformes > Nemacheilidae > Oreonectes > Oreonectes daqikongensis. The sequence goes on from JAOTQM010000146.1 coordinate 27,941, forward strand.
TGTGTACTTATGACACATATTCATATATATTAAGAAAGGTAAAATGAAGAGGATACATAAGCAGTAGTGGGAATCTGTCTCATGGTGACACCCGGTTTGTGTTTCTGTGGTGCTGGTAAAGGAACAGGCGATCATCTGAGCTTTATAGCATCTATATTCACATTCAAAGGAACATTATTCACCACGAGAGACCTTTATGTCATTCGGTTGTAAGTAAACATCCATTAGTAGGTGCTTTTAGACCAAAACCATTTAACACTTACATGACAAAAGCCCTTTAGTAGTTACCTTTTACCCCAAAAGGGTTTAGTATTGATGATGGTTTTCTCCATCCACATTTGAGATCTAACATTTCTTCACAACATTTTAATAATAACTGCTCTGTGTTATCAAACGGAGAAGCAAATGTAGCTGCTTTACATCATTTCCACATGACATGAGGTTGAAATTGCTCAGTATCTGAACTGAGCTGATAAACATGCAAACCATAAGAAGGGACCGTTGTCAAAAGGTTTTCAAAACAGACCTAAAAATAAACACTCATTCTTGCTGATGTTATATAATACAAAGGATTAAACAATGCTGTCAGGGACAGGCGTCACCTCTTTATTTATGTCGTGTGAATATGTGCTATAACTAATGTAGTGGAAACACTAACAGATGGAGATGTTTGGTTTGCTGTCAAATGAACAAAGGTTGTGCGGATGCAGTGCGATGGTCTGTTGAACCACATCGTGTTCATGACCTGCAGCTGTTTTAGTTGCTGAGAGATTGAACAAAAGGTTTGTGCAGTGATGAAATCTCAAGGTGGCTTTTATTTTAATAAAATATACCATGCTACAAAGTTACAATGTAGTTGGGGAAAATTGGCTGCTAAAATACAGTTTACTTTTATAGCTCACCTTCATGTCGCTTCAAACATGTTTTATTTTTGCCTTCCACTTTCTTTTTTGTTTCACTTTTCACAGCAGATTGAAAGTGCTTTATGTTTTTAGAAACAAAAGGTGAATAAATAAAAGTGTTATTTTTAGGTGAGCCAATCCCCTAAAGCTTTGTGTGTACGGGATGTGGTTTGTATGTGATAGACAGATGATGGATGGATCTTAAAGACCGAAAGAGAATCTGATGGGTTTATAAACTGAAGCATTTATTTGTTTGGTAGGTATTTGTGTGTAAATTTGGCATCTTAACATTTCACATATACAATGTTATTGTTATTATTATCAAAGAGCTGAACAAAAAAAAATCAAATTACACTTTTGTCTAAATGTTTTAAATAAAAGTATTTAAAAGTTTGTTTTAGTTAGTTATAAGATGTTCTATAAAGTGTGTCGACATAATTTGTTAGATCGAGTCATTGATACTTCATTTTTCCAAGCATTAGCATCAGCGGACATATCTGGGATATTTTGGCATCATTGTTCTACGGTGGAAGTAAAGCAGTGGGGACCGTGCATGACCTGGGAGATGTTGGAGATGGAGGTGAAAACAACAGGTACATGATTCCCATATGCCTGTTGTTATGACTAAACACTTACGACAAATAACACTTTACTTTTGCTGATGCAGTGATATGATCACTTTTCTGTTTTTTTACCGCTATGCATATGGGAAAAAAATCTATGTGGGCAAAACACAAGTACGTGACCGCATTTCCACCTGGGGGTGTGCATTATTTTCTGAGAATTCAACGGCCCGTCGTCAATTATTCCTTACTTATTAAAAGTGTTATCTTGATAGATCCTGCTGTTGCATTACAAGAGAACTTTATCAACATCACCAAACTCACACGGCTAGAACAATCAAGCATCGTGCACATCAAATTATCATGTGCTTGTGAATCTGAGAAAGCACGATAACATGCTGAATCCCTGCTGGAGATTTTGGAAAACAGGTTATTACCACGAGCATGCAATTCAAACAGAGAAAAGTTACAAAACACTTGATTTCAGTTTCTGCACTTTTGCATTGATGCAGACCTGCACAAGACCTCTTGTTCTGTTTTTAAAACCCACAGATGGAGATATGCACTGTGACCCACACACACACATATGTAGGTCAGTTTAGGGTAAGAAGCGTGTTGTATTGATGTGGTGAAGGGACGCTTCTATTGTTGAATGCGTGTGTGCAGAAGGTGTTATGCATACGCTGTGTTTAGTACATAGATGTCTGTTGACTTCAAAGAGTTTAACCACACAGCCTACACTGTTATAACATTAGTGTAATCTACTGATCACATCTACATCACAACATTCAGTGACTAATAAGACAAATAATGTTTTAGTCCTGTTTTATGATCTTTCAAGATTAGAAATAGTCCGCTAGCATCTTGTGCACTACAAACATGAGTTTCAACATGAGTTTAAAGTAATTAAGTTTGCCTTTGTTTTGCTTTTGTATTCAGTATCTCATGGTAAACATAAACATATAAACATGGTTTCAGACAGTGATCTTGTCTGGTTTAATAAGGGGCCTTCCAGCACCTATTTATGGTCCAGAAGCACTTGCAGTTTCATTTTTATTATGAACACAACTTTATTTTTAAATCTTACATATGTATACTTAAATCTTAAATATATTCACTTTACATTTGGATTTACATGTTCTGTTGGTTGTATTTTGTTTAAATGTTAAAACTGAAACAGGAAGTTTTTCTAGACCAGCGCTGGATTAGTGTTGCTTGCGTTTTCCAAAGTGGTCAATAATGTTTTAAGGTGGCTTCATGACCACATATTTATGTCATGGAAGTTTTTGAAGTTTATTACATGTAAGCGGGTGATGTGGGGTCTGTGGGAGTCAGAGGTTTAGAATGATCAGGGACTTTCAGCAAAACAGTCATGCAGATGAGGTGCATTACCAATGTGTCATGAATCTGTCTTTGTTTCTCCCTGTTTGGACTTTTAGTTTGTTTTTAGTCCTGAGTTCCTGTCTTGTTTTGTAGTTCTTTGTAGTTTCTTTTAGTCTTGTGTTATCATTGTTCCTTGTTTGCCCCTTGTTATTTCATGTATAATAGTAGCCCTAGTGTTTCCCTTGTATTTTGTCAGTCTTTGTTTAACCAGTCTTCCTAGACTTCTGGCTTTACCTAGTATTTTGGATTACCTTTGGTTTGGTTTGTCCAGTTTTGTTTCGTATTAAACCTTTTTCTGCACATGGATCCGTTACTTTGTTTGTCTCATTTTCCATCACTACACAATGATTTCATCATGACTAAATGATGAGATATCTCATATTGAACCGATACTGAAGAGTTTGATTTTGTTGTGTTACTCTACTTGTATGCCTAGTTTATCGGTTTAATCATTTGTCATGATTAATCATCATCAAATACAATTTTTTTTGGTTGAACGCAATGAAGATAAGGTAGAAAATTCTCTAATGGGCTTCAACACATAATTTTTAATTTATTTCCAATAAAGTAACAGCTAGATGTAGTTTTATTTAATGAGAGTAGCCAGAACCTTCCAATACCAAGAGCTCCACCCACCCAATACTCTACACCGCCAAACCCCTACAAGCCACAACATTGTGTTGAAAGGAACTGGAATAACTTTGCGTCGTTGGTTGTCTTTTTCCCACGAAAACAGGAATTATGTGTATATAATATATTTATATGCAGGAATTTATATTGCGTATACTGCTCTACAGTCTAACGCAAAGGCTGCTGTTTAATTCAATAATTTATTTTGTATGCATTTTTCTTTGTGTTGATCTTTCGATCTCGTACCGTTTTTTCTCAATTGCTTCTGTTTTCGATTTTCAATCTGGGAGAAGTGAAAACGATATTTATCATGTGGAGCAGAATCTTTTTGATTGACTTTCTGAAAATATGATCTATAAATCGGGTTTATTCGCTCTGTGCTTATGGCTTGCACGCGGTAAGTGGTATATGTTATTAAAATAAGTTCATAAAATGATTAACTCTTGTTTAAATCTTAATATCTACCTTGTGTTGATTTTACAGAAATCGTCAAAACTTTGAATGGCCATGCGCTTTAACTTCTATAGATGTATAAATTATAAAAAGAGCGTAGCCTACGATAAATTCTTTATTATGAATGATGTTCCTATTGCTCGATGGGAGATTATTGTGTTAACACCATGCATGTTGATCGAATGTAGGCTATAGCTTGAAGGCACCGTAAATAACTTTTGGCAAATGAACAGACAGCGCCAATTTTGAAAAAAAAAAAAATAATGCTACTAAAATAACACGTGTTTTATCTCACCCAATATATATATACAGTATGTATAGTTTACATAAAAATTATGTCTATTGTGTCAGTGAGTGAAGATGTGCCAGCTTTGACCTTTTTGTTTTCCTCAGGTGTGTTTGGTGTTGATGTAGATGAAGTGAAGTCAGTGTCGGTGATGGAGGCACATTCTGTTACTTTACACACTGATGTTACTGAAATACAGGAGGAAATACAGATACTCTGGACTTTTGAAGCGACACGTATAGCTGAAATTTTTAAAAGGCATCAAATGAACTTTTTCTTTGTCAGTGAGGATGGATTATTTAGAGATCATCTACAGATAAACAATGAAACTGGATCTCTCACCATCACAAACATCAGAACTGAACACTCTGGACTTTATAGACTACAGATCAGCAGGAACCAGGTCAAATACATACGTTTTACTGTTATTGTACATGGTGAGTAACATTATAGAAATAATGAACATCTATTGGTTTCTGTAAGTAAATTGTATTTTACCGTCTGTCATATTTCAGCTCATCTTTCTGTTCCTGTCATCATCAGAAACTCTTCTCAATGTTCTTCATCATCAGAAAGATCTTCATCATCTAAATGTGTGTTGTTGTGTTCAGTGCTGAATGTGTCACATGTGAGTCTCTCCTGGTATAAAGGAAACAGTTTATTGTCCAACATCAGTGTGTCTGATCTCAACATCAGACTCTCTCTTCATCTGGAGGTGGAATATCAGGATACAAACACATACACATGTGTGATCAACAATCCCATCACAAACCAAACACAACATCTCAACATCAATGAACTCTGTGGGTCATGTTCAGGTAAGTCAGCAGTAAAATGAGTTCCTGGTATTTGATGGCTTTCCTTCATTATACAATGTCATGGTTGAAGTCAAACATTTCCAAGTTAAACTTTTGAATTTGTTCATTACAGCACTTATGCAGAATCCACATTTGGTGGGAATCACAGTTTTTATGGTACTGGTGGTTGTGGCGACTGCAACTGTTGGTGTAATGTGCTTTCTCTACAACAGAAGATCTAGACACATGAGACATGTAGGCAAGTATTGTGTGTTTTTTATATTATTAGCTTCTTATTAGAGCCATTTGTGCAAGAAAGTGTGAAAACTGTGATTATTATTAATACAGTTCAGACTCATGATGAGGAAGAGATTCATTATGCAGAAACAACATTTTGCACACAACATAGTGAGATTCCGGTAAGAGATTGTGTTGCTGTAGCTTGCTATAGGAGCCCCTGTGGTGTGTCTTATGCTTTGGTCTGTACAAGCATAAGTGAAAATTGTGTTGCTTGCGCTACTTTTCTAAGTGGTGCTGCATCAGGCGTCCATCTGTCTTAAAATCTGTCGATGCTTGGCCTGTGTTTGTGCTGTATAGCGCTAAATAAATACCCCTGTCAGCTGACACACACACACACACACACACTCAAGTGATCCAACAGCAATGTGAAAGACTGACAGCATGACAAGACATGTGAACTATGATAACAATCAAGGTTTATTACATAAAAAAATAATTTGGAGCTTTTATGTTCACCTGTTTCTCCAGTGCAAATGGAAACAATATTTTTAGTTACAATTTGGTAAACATATTGTTAGTAGCTCACAGATTGAAACAAGAATGATAATTTTACCCAAAACACATACTTATAAATAATACATTTTAAAATCAGAAAAACAGTCAAAATGATCTCTTAATTTTTTAAAAGGCTGTATACCTGAACTTGAAAAAGCTCAGGTAGAAACAGGGCGAGGGTTGTCCCCTAGTGGTAAAAACTTAAAGGCTGAATAGAAATAAATAGAAAGTTTGTACAAAATGAAAACATGCTTTATTTGTCCTGTCTCTTGGCTTTAGTTTGTGTGATCGCTGTACAACTTTACAAAGGCAAACCTGAGTCTGTATTCGAAGACCCTGAATCATCAATCTAACTGATGCAATGACTCGGAAATGAATGTAAACTTGTTTGTTTCTGATGTGTCTTGTGTTTTACAGAAAGCTGATGACCACACTGTGTACTCAGATGTTGTTTTGAGTTGACATCATCCTCATATCATCCCATCATCTGTGCATCTTGACCATGAACTAGACATTTATGTTAATATAACACATATTCAGTCACAATAGAAATAACTCAAAAATAAATTTCTGCAGAAAGTATTATTATGAAGATGAATGACACTGGAATTCTTTAAAAATTGTATTTATTGGCACTGGATCTCCATTTCAGTATTATACTGTCTGTGTGACATTGTGCTAATGAATCTGTTATATCTGAATATTCACATTTAATAGTAAAGTTTAAGTGAATCTTCGAACAACAGATTGTAGATCACATTAATCCTGCTTTAATCTTAAATGCTCAAATAATCATAAATATTGTTAATAAAGACAAAAGTCTTACATTTTTTGCACATTGTGATGTTTGTATTTTATATTGTAATGTTGGTTTCCTATAAATAAATGGGCTATTATTTGATTATATTATTAAATTTTATTGGGATTTTGGAGTTTGAAAGCTTCGACCACACTTTACTTTCGTTTTCTAGATCTATTGACTTTTGAGTGGTCAGTGGTAAAGTTAAATTAAAGTTAAAAAGAAATGTTTTTCTTTATTCAACACAAGGGAGAACAAATAATAAAGCAATAAGCCCCAAGTAGCAGTGGGTTACAGTGCATTTTATAACAGCTAAGGGCATTGTGGCCGACACGAAGAGGATCCATTTACTTAGATTACTCAGATTTAGATTTTGCGGCCATACAAAAGAAGTCATTGGGGCCAATGGTTTTTGGTTAGCAACATTCTTCAGAATGTCGTCTTTTTATTAGTTTTCATTAACCGTTAGATGTTATTTAAAAGGGGGGGTGTCAACATGATGTATGTCATTGTCCAAAAATCCAAAATGCAACAAAAACTAGACAAAAAGCAACCAACAACTGGAGCTAAAGATCAAAAACAGTTAACTAGGTGCAGGTTGGAGTCAAAAACCAGTTATGTCCACAAAGGGGTGAAGCATAAACAAGACTTGACAAAGGACTAACCAAACTGAGAGCTATATATACACAAATGGTGAGGTTAAATTGAGTAAACGGGTACAGGTGTGTGTGTGGTTAGAAGGCCGGCGAAATGCTTCTGGGAAATATAGTTTGGGGAGAGACTGAAGAGTTTGTGACACATATAATGATGTCCTAATGACCCTTGTATGACCTTTTTCTAATCCGATGTCATCTTAGTTTTATTAAAAGCGTTGTCTTAATATCAGTTATAGAGCACGCTGTCGCATTACTTTATCAGCTTCATCAAACCCATGCGGCTAAAGCACACAAGCAACATTTCAGGTACTTTTATTTGATATGTTGTCAATCTGAGAAATCACAAAAAGTCATCAATCACCACCTGACGTCATTTCAATTTCATCAATTTCTTTTTTTACTTTTTGTTTTGCATTGATACAGACCTGCCCTTTTGTTTTTGTGTTTCAAAGTCACATGCACACGCTCGGAGTGGGACGTGGTTCATAATGTAGGTCAGTTTAGAGAGCGTGTCTTATTGATGTGGTGTAAGGCCGATTCTATTGTTGAATGTGTGTTAGTTGTTGTGCATTCTCTGTCTGCAGTATGTGGGTATAGATGTTTACCGAGTTAAACCCCATGCACGTCCTACACTGTTATGATAACATTAGTGTAATCTGTATCTGTAAACATCAAAGTAGTCGGTGAATAATACACAACATGTTCAGAATAGCATATAATGCTCTTATTTATTTCTGACCTGAATACACCACAGTACGTTTTCTTTGCACAGCCTTTAATTCTTCCAAGAAATCTTTAATGAGTGTCAATAAATCATGTTGTCTTGTGGATTAATGCGCTCTTGTTTTTCTCGTGTATCTCACGTCAGTAGGGCTGTTTTATTCTTCGTTCTGCTTTGTGTTCGTGAGCCTCTTCCACAAGTGAGAACAGAGATTGAATTGAGAAATAAATGCTTCAGTAAAACACACAGAGTTCCTTTCTATATAAAGACAACAGGGTCTTATTGCCATGAGAATATTATTCACAGCTGACAGCTGGAGCCACCATTGAATGGAACTAGACAACTGTAAAGATTACTGTGATCCAGAGAACAAAGTTTCAGTGTGAGTCTAGGGATTATTTTGCCTTTTAGTTTTGCTAAAATGCCGCTATATGCATTCTTTGGTTAACCGCAATGAAGACAAAGTAGAAAATTAGTTACTGGGCTTTTTAACATATAAGAAACATTTCCACAAAAACTGTCGTATGATCAACAAGACCATCAGATGACTGAATAATAATTCAGTCATCACAAGCCATCATGAACAAAGAGAGATTGAGAACACGCCTCCGATTTAAGGTCCACCCTGTCAGTACATAATCCGTTCCACCTGCACGATCCGTTCTGCGCATGCGCCCCTACCCACTAACCTTTGGTGTTAGGATTAGGTGTGGGGGAGGTATTAGGATTAGCTAATCCCCCAGCTGTTAGGGTCATTATGCACATGCGCGGACGGATCGTGCAGTCATCCCGGATCGTGTACACCTCCCCAAACAAAAGCAGAAAGACCACACGTGTTGAAGAACTGGACTTTTTTGTCTCAAGACGTTTTTGTCTCAGGAAAACAGGAAATATGTGGATATATTTATACAGTAATTGAGAAAATACTGCTTTACAGTCGGACTACCTATAACAACCCGCAAACACGGCAATTTCAGTTTTTTGCGGTGCGGGTTTTTGAGCATCTTTCTCAGATTGTTTCAAACTTTCCAATTGCTTCTGTTTTCGATTTTCAATTTGAAGAAGTGAAAACTAATGCCATGATTTCATTCAAGAAGCGAATATGTGTCGAAGCTCGGACTTGACCATTACGATTAACGTTATATAGTCCAAATCATGTGGAAATATGATCAATAAGCATAAATCATTTTTATTCGCTCTGGGTCTTTATTCGCTCTGCTTTGCACATGGTAAGTTATTTATTTTTATTAAATATGATCTAATTTATTAAATTAACTAGTCTTGTATTCAAAGGATAGGGCCTATGTGATTTGCGTAGAAACCATCGCGTCTGCGCACTAGAGAGTTCGATATGCGCTCAATGGGTGTAATAATAATAATAATTCAGTAGGCTGCTCCTGTAGCTTAAACTGGTAAAGTTTTGCGTTAACAGCGTAGCCTATACGGTTGTAGGTTAGAAACACAGGGAACAGATACTGAAATATATAGCTTGAATAAAATTATGTAGCCTATTGTTTCAATAAAAATGTTAAATGCAATGAATTGATGACCGACGCCGCCCCCGTTTTTAAAATAAAGCGGGAATGTCGTCCCACCTTCAACCGTCTTGGGTTCCTTTATAGCAAAGCAATTGGGTTAAAGATCACCAACTGAAAAACGGATATGCTGAAGAAAAGATAACACGATTGTTTATTTAACCCAATCATTATATGGCGATTTATAGGCTAATAGACGTGCATATATTTATAAAGGCATACATTAGTTAGGTGTCATTTTTTATCTTCTAATTAAAAATGAAATCTCTCTGTTTCAGGTGTGTTTGGTGTTGATGTAGATGAAGTGAAGTCAGTGTCAGTGATGGAGGGAGAATCTGTCACTTTACACACTGATGTTACTGATATACAGGAGGAAATACAGATACTCTGGACTTTTGGACTTCAAGCAGCTCGTATAGCTGAAATTTTTAAAAGGCATCAAACGAACTTTTTCTTTGTCAGTGAGGATGGATTATTTAGAGATCATCTACAGATAAACAATGAAACTGGATCTCTCACCATCACAAACATCAGAACTGAACACTCTGGACTTTATAGACTACAGATCAGCAGGGACCAGGTCTCATACATACGTTTTACAGTTATTGTACATGGTGAGTAAGTAATATAAATTATAGAAATAATGAACATCTATAGATTTCTGTAAGTAAATTGTCTTTTCCCATCTGTCATATTTTTCAGCTCGTCTTCCTGTTCCTGTCATCAGTAGAAACTCTTCTCAATGTTCTTCATCATCAGAAAGATCTTCATCATCTAAATGTGTGTTGTTGTGTTCAGTGATGAATGTGACACATGTGAGTCTCTCCTGGTATAAAGGAAACAGTTTATTGTCCAGCATCAGTGTGTCTGATCTCAACATCAGACTCTCTCTTCATCTGGAGGTGGAATATCAGGATACAAACACATACACATGTGTGGTCAACAATCCCATCACAAACCAAACACAACATCTACACATCAATGATGTCTGTCACAAGTGTTCAGGTATTGCAGGAAGTAATACTTATTTACGCACGCACGCACACACACACACACACACACACACATCTGATTGGTTAAAAGCCATGCAATATTCCACCAGTATCATGCCATCTAACTGTTGTATAAATGCAATATCGCTTATATACAATATAATATAATATATTTACTGTATTGTACAATGTCTTGGTTAAAGTCAAATATTGCTAAACTTGATTTTTTATTTGTTTATTATAGCACAGACATCACATTTGGTGGGAATAGCTGTTCTTTTGGTAACGCTGCTTGTGGCCGCTGTTGCTGTGATTTACCTTCACAGCAGGAAATCCAGACGTATGGGAAGGCAAGAAGAAGGCAAGTTTTTGTGTTTTTAATTTTAATAACCGGTATGAATCACATGGTCTCAAAACTGTAATTATTATTAAAACAGTTCAGCCTCACGAGGAAGAGATTCATTATGCAGATACAACATTTTGTGCACATCGTAATGAGATTCCGGTAAGAGATTGTGTTGCTGTGTGGCTGTTGCTTTGAGCTCTTGTTGTTTCTTTCAAGGCTTTGGCCTTTACAAGTCCACACGGAGACATTTCTTAATGTGCTGTTAATGTTTGTGCTGCTTTTATAAGTGATGTTGCATCAGGTGTCATTTGTAAGATGCTTTAATTCTATTAATATGTTTATGCATGTCCTGCTTTTGTATCTGTATGCTAAATATGGCTAAATATTTCCGGTGCATAATTAATATAAACTCAGAAAAGCTTTAAAGAAATAGCAAGCCCTCTAGTGGTTAAAAATGGCACTACTGATAATGATTATAAAGGTGCTAATATACTGTAGTGTAGTTTTCAAATGTTAAAAAACACAATTTATTTATTAAGGGTGGGGGTTTGTGATGTCTGTACAGCACTGCAAATGCGAAACACATAATATAATACGTAATATTGACCACAATTTGTATTTTCCCACCATGAATCATAACAAAAATGAAGCAAGCCAATGCAATGACATGACTCAACAATGAGTGTAACCTTGTTTGTGTGTCATGTTTTTACAGGAAGCCAATGACCGTACAGTGTACTCATGTGTTGTGAGATGACATGATCATCAAATTGTCTGGAAGTCTTGACTAAGAATCAGCTGCTGTGTATGTTGATGTTTCTAAATCTCCCAAAACTGCCACAATTAGTGTTTTTTTTAATAACATATACATTGACAATAACAATCAATCTAAAAATACAAATCTACTGATTAAATGAATTATTCATATTGAATAGTAAAGATCAAGGAAAAGTCAATGTGTAGGCTTACACTCTTAAATTATTGTAGATCACATGATCATCTGATTCTTGCTTCTAGCCAAGCATGTGACATTGAGTACTCGTGGTTAGTTACTCACCCTGTCATGCAGGCAGAACTAATGAATAACTTGATCGATTAGTCACGATTAGTGAACTACTTTTATTAAGTAGCCTTTTTGGTTGTTATGTAAAATGTAAAAATGACATATTTTTAATACATGTTTGTATGTTCATATGAATTGTTTGATTAAATTTATACTGTAACTATATAAAGTATTTGTTTCTTATAAATAAATGATCAACAAATGTTTTTTTTTCATATGGACATGGACATTGTGTGATGCTCATAATACTAATTTATGATGCATATGTTTTTCAATATTTTAGCATTTATACAGCTGCAGAAAAAATTAAGAGACCACTTCAACTTTTCATTTCAATCCAGATTTTCTAGATGTATTGTGGTTCAGTGTCTGTTGAATTTCAACAAAATCAAACCTCAGGAGTGACAAAGTAATGTTAAAAACTGACAACAGATGACACCTGGAACCTGTGATTAAAATATGAGGTTATCAAATAAAAAAATGTACAAATATTAGTGTTGTATTGCTTAAAAGTTAATATAAATTTGTTTTATTTGCAGTATTTGAGATCTGAAAAATACAGAGCATCTTTTCTGTTATATTGACCGGTTTCACAAGGGCTCATTTTCTGCAAATACATGTAAATACAAACAATATTTTTATTTGAAATCTGGTAAAAATATTGTTAGAAGTTCACAGAATAAAAGAATAATAATAATTTAACCTAAACACCTTCCTAAAAATAGTAAATTCAATTAATTATGTTTGTTGCTGAATATATAAAGGGGGCTCGAGATGACTTACAATTATTTAAAATAAAACCAAACAAACAGTAAAATAAGCAAAAATAACTCAAAACAAGATGCGTTGAATTAACATCTTTCTAGCTAGCTCTAGATTACTTTATTGCGTAGAAATTGCAAGGCAAGGGGAGGTGGGATCTCGTACTACATGTTCCTGCACATGTACGTCAGCAGAGGGCACTCTTGACCATGTTAGTGTGATGATGTATTTAGTAGTTGGTTTGCATAAAAAATTGCCATCTGCGTAAATGTAAATGGCGAATTTTATCGTATAATAAGTGTATTAAGCAAACAGTTTGTTGAGTTGTATTGTATATTCATTTTATAAAATAAACAATTTGTTGAATGGGTTGTATAACTTTGTTGCATTTCAGTTTAGCCAAGTAATGGTTCTTTTAAAATAATCCTGAGTAGACCTCATTTTAACTTGTTAATTTATTTTTTTCTTTTGCTTGTTCTCAGAAATAATCTGCAGGGACTTTTTGCAGATTAAACAGAAGTTTGGGCCACAAAAGCGCGCATGCAACGTTTATTTATGTTGTTGCTTTGCCTATATGCTATTGATCTGTGCTTTATCCTGCAGGTGTGAATATATTAAGGGTTCAATTATAACCCAAAAAATTTTAATTAATTTTTTTTTTAAAATGTACAAAACTATACAGACTTAAATAACCACTATCATTATAAAATGCACTAAGTTGTGTATTTATGGCTAAATATGGTGTATTTTTTATTTAGAAGCCTTTTACATGCCTGAAAAGTGTGGGTATAACAAAGGGACGAAGCTTGACAGAAAGAACAGGAATAACAACAGACAAGGGAAACAGACCCAGTGCTAAAATCTAGTAGCGACATGTAACTTGATGCAAGTGAGACTCGCGTCACATTTTACTGTATTCTTTTTAAAAGAAGGGGTTAAACTGAGAATATATCTGAGCCGTCACTGCATGTTGTTGGATTATTTCTACTATCTGACTGATAGCCTTTAAATGTAATTTATTCCTTCTAGTTTTTGTGCGATGTGGAGTTATTATCAGAAGATCATACAGTGTTTTTTCTGCCTGCAGTTTTTGTTTAGAAAGGGTAGGTGATGTAATTTTTATTGAAGATATTATGTATTTGGGTTTGTGTAAACATTTATTAAACTTAAAATGTAGTCAGTAGCATCCTGTTTGATCTGTAACAGGTTTTGTTTATTGAATGGGCAAGTTTTGTGTTTCAGGTGTGTCTGGTGATGAAGTGAAGTCAGTGATGGAGGGAGATTCTGTTACTCTAAACACTGATGTTACTGACATACAGACATATGATCACATACTGTGGCAGTGTGTTAATCCAGGAACTCGTATAGCTGAAATCTATAAGAAAATTATTAATATGTTTGACAGTAATGAGATATTCAGAGACAGACTGAAGTTGGACAGTCAGACTGGATCTCTCACCATCACAAACATGAGAATCACAGATTCTGGACTTTATAAACTACAGATCATCAGAAACAGAGGAACTTCATACAAGAGATTCAATGTTATTGTATATGGTGAGTGGTGTGTGTGGGTGGGCTGGGTGTGACAGAAACCAAGGTTTCTGTCCCGCGCACAAGGTTTGTCTCTCAACAGTAAGTAAACCGAGCGCTGCACATGCAAACGCACATTAATAAATTGTAAAAGAACAAAGAATTGAGTCTGTACTGTATTTTAAGTTGACTAGTTATATAAATTAAATGAAAAAAGAACACTTAAGAAAATAATGTAATTGCTTCTCTCCAAACACTGTATGAAAACTGCTATATTCAAGTTTCTTATTATAAAATTCATTTCTCCGGAGATTCATTTTTATTGGTGTAGTACCTGCATTACAGAGAATCTTTATGTCTTTATTCCTAAATCAAATGCATATTCCATATTTTTCAGCTCGTCTCTCTGTTCCTGTCATCACTCGTATAAGCCGCACTTCCAAATATTCTTCATCATCATCATCATCATCTAAATGTGTGTTGTTGTGTTCAGTGATGAATGTGTCACATGTGAGTCTCTCCTGGTATAAAGGAAACAGTTTATTGTCCAGCATCAGTGTGTCTGATCTCAACATCAGACTCTCTCTTCATCTGGAGGTGGAATATCAGGATACAAACACATACACATGTGTGATCAACAATCCCATCATAAACCAAACACAACATCTACACATCAATGATGTCTGTCACAAGTGTTCAGGTGAGTCAGTAATGAAAGTCATACATTGATAAACAGTATGAATTAAATCATAACCAAGACAATAATGATGCTTTATCTTTGTTTGTAACAGATCTCCTGCGTTCACATTTCATGCTGCTGATAGCTGTCGCTGTGATATTGCTGGTCATTATTGTAATTCTTGTCTGCTACCGCAAAAAGTGTAAAAAACCAGCAAGAGAACGCAAGTATTTACATATTATTTACTGTTTAGTGTAAAACTATTACTAACCTGTACATTTCTTTGAGCTTAAATATGTGATTATTTTTAAGCAGTTCAGATTCTGGAGGAATTCAGAGATACTTGATCATCTTACTTTATTGTTTTTTGTTGAAGCAGATCACACAGAGAGAACTCTAGTGTAGTGACATGACATGAAAAAAGTTATTATGTCATAACTATTATTATATTTTATGTCATTTCAATGTTTTTGTGACATCAGGACAAATAGCCTAACATTTGCAACATTTGCAACAAAAAACTAATAGTATTCCAATCTAATAAGTTACTTCGTAATAAAACTCTGCCTATGCATTTGCATTAACTTATTAATCTGTCATTCATAACCTCATCCACATATCTTAGTATTTAGTTGAGCTGTGAAAAATAAGTTGATCTGATGCATTACATAATATAAAATGTCTACTACTGTATATTTTGACAAAAATCTAATACATTCAGTCTGTTCTGACTGTATCCTGCTGCAAGGTTTTTGTCAATATTTATTGTTTCTGACATGATGCTTATATTGTATTGCAACAATCATTTATTCAACTATGTTAAAGTTATTTAATTAATATACAATTGTTCGTGGTTAAGTAATATTCGTTCTTAATAGCTCAAATGTTTATTTTTACTGTGACGTCAGTTGGACGTGCAGGACCGCACCTCGCCACCAGAGGTCAGACTCAGTTGGTATTACTTGAACTTCTATGACACAACTTTGATCTTTATCCTATTAATTTATAATGACTTAATGTCTATATTAAGACTAAAAAACTGTAACACTCGAATGGGAATATATTAGAGTATTATAGATATCACTGTTAGCAGCACATTAGCTTTGACAAAATGTTTAATGCCCTTTCTGTCAAATTAATAAATGTAAATGTAATGTTAGATTAGATTCAACTTTATTGTCATTACACATGTACAAGTACAAGGCAACGAAATGTAGTTTGACTGTAATGTAATGTGACTAAATGATATCATTATGTAATGAATATAATACTGATTCTTTGCTTAAATAAACCTAAATAAATGCCTTAAAATGCCGTAAATATAGAATGAGATTTGTAATAAAATAGTTTTGGCTAAATAATGTTTTAGTGTTGTTCTTTTTGCTTCTCAATATTAGTCACTAACTTCTGAGTCACTTAAAGAACATTCACCTTAGACATCAAGAGTCAAGTGTATAATTCTCAACAGTGGTGAAAATAAACTGAAAGGTTTCATGCCACAGTCACAACAAAGTTATACAGAACATAAATCAGTATCATCATATGTTTTCTCAATTTCTCACTTAGGTGTGTAATTCACCAAATCCAACCGTATATGATCTTAATCATCTTAATAAATGAAATTAAAGAATATATGTGTATTGAATATTTGCCACTCATTCTCATTTGAAGTATTTAGGTTGTTTCAGATTTGATTATAAAGATGTCACCAGAGGGCGCTCTTGACAAATGTGTAGGAGTAAAGCATTAAATAAATCATAATTTATTACAAGACTTTGGACAAAATATATTTTTATTTATCGGTTTAATAACATGAATCAGAAATAACTTTTTTTTAGTGGTTGACAGATTTATTTGAACTAAAACCACTTTGGCATCTGACAGTCTTTAACAAAAGCAGATCTTTGTTCTTGATGGTTTTCATGTGGTTTGATTTACACAGAGCAGGTGTGATTGTGTGTTTTATGAGGGGGGATATAGTACAACACCTCCATAGAGTCATTACCCTTTCATCTCACTGACAGCTGCAGAGGTTACACATAAATGTGCTTAAACAGTGATACTTTACAGTGATACCATAGAAGAACCATTTTTGGTTCCACAAAGAAGCATTCTGTCACAGGTTCTTTAAAGAACATCTCTTTCTTACCTTTTTGTAATCTAAAGAACCTTTTTGTGAGACAGAAAGATTCTTCAGATGTTAAATGTTCTTAATGGAACCATTGAGACAAAAAGGGTTCTTCCATGGCATCGTGAAGCACTCTTATTTTTAAAAGTACCTCGTAAAAAGTTTAATTTAATGCTTTTAAGTGCCCGTTAAAATATTAATTATAATGAATATTTCCTTTCTATAAAGTCTTTCTGCATCCAGATGGTGTTAAAAAATATAATTGATCAGGGGTTAAATATTGACATTAGTGTCATGATGATGATGTCACATGTTATCATAAAGGGTTCAGCTTACATCCTCCACCTCCTGGATACTGATGAGCGATAAAAGGTACTCAAACAACACGTGCTGTTTGTTTAATGGTTTGTGTTTATAGAACCGGCTGTAACTGTGCTGCGGTTCCATCATCATGCACGCTTAAAAAGGTTCGTGATCGGACTGTATGGCCCCATAAGGAAACTTTAATATCCACAGAGCCGCTCTGCTGAATAAAAGATGTGTCGCAGTCAAAAAAAAAAAAGTGGTTCATTTATGACATTGATGTGAAAAGCTCTGTGTGGCTGTGAGTCTGTACATTCAGGATGTGGTCTGTAAACACATTAGGAGAAATGAGGTCATGTTAAAAGCTTTATTTAGCTAGAAGACTGCAGATGTCTGTACTGTTCAATAAAAACAGATAATTGAAATATTACAAAACAGTTTATTTAAAATATTTGATGCAGATTATGGTTAGTCACACAACACATGAAGTCAGGAAGTGAAACATGTAAAAAGGAAAAGGAAGCATCGGTATACGTGATAAGTCGTCCTGATTAAATTTCATCTGTTCAATGTCAGCCTTTGTTTGGACTCTGATGTTATGGTCATCATATAATATTTTTGTAAGTACGTGCGCAATAATATCTGGCCTACAGGTCATCACCAAAAAAAGCAAACACTCCAAATGTAAATATCAATGTCACGCACAAAAATATCATTGAGATTAAACGTTGCATTTGTCAGCAAATGTTTTTAGTGGGTCTTCTTCGTGCACCTTGACCCATTATAGCTCAGTTTGCATGTCAGCGTGAGGTCTGGTTTTGGGGTCAGTATCTAGCTCAACTTCAAGAAGTGGTCTTGTTGTAATTCGTTGGAAACAGCATCAGGTGCATTACTGCATACATACAGTGAATGTATATGTGGTCTTTCTTTGTAAACAGCGTGTTTCTACCACAGTGGGTGGATGAAAGTGCATCTTGTCACAAGCTCATGTGAACCCCCTGACCCCTTCACTTCAGTGGAAACAACTGCTGTGAGAATGCTTTACACAACATATACAAGATTTGTACTTTAATGTGTTTACTGATGTTTACAAACGGGAGCTTAGTGGGTTTTATATATCCGGAGCGAAAAGGATCCTTATGTCATACAAAATTCATTGATCAACCTTCTCGTTGCATCTTATAACAAACCTTAAAGCTTCTTGTTGCAGAATACAGAAGAACTATTGAGAAGTTTATCAACCTCTAGTTCTCATGATCTCTGATAATGTAAAGTGAAAGGAGTCATTTATACAAAGAACAAACAGCTGTTTGTTTCCAGAATTGTATGTTTCCAGGTTTGTATACAGCAGATTCACAGATATTAGGTCACAAAACTGGTCCACGTGTCCTTGAGGCATTAACCAAACTTACTAAGTTTCAAGAAGTGAAAAAGAAAATGATAGAGTTTCACACGCTTGGCGTCAGTGGTTTTGAATGCAAAATGAGACTCAAGTATAGAAAACCTTTCAGTTGTTGGACGACACTGCTAACATTTGCTTAGAGATAAATATATTTTTTACACAAATGGAAACCCCTCTATCATACAGGAAGTCACATGCACAAATGACCCTATGCACCTGTTGTCATAAATGAAGATATCTGTGCAACACAGCACAACCAATAGTCATACAGGTATCAGTTTAAATCGTTTAAATGACATCAGGAGCAAGTTTAATATTTGCTCAATATGAGTGCAGGTGCAGATGTAAAGTAGTGGTCACAAAAGTCCCTCACATTTAGCCTATCAGGAAATCATAATAAAATTTGCGTAGACCAACCATAAAAACAAGAAACGTTCTTCACGTGTACACGTTTGTTTTTAAATATTAACTTGAGTTCCCTTAAAGGAATATCGAACTATAGTTAATTATTTATCAGCAGGTGCATTTGAAACGTAAACAATAGAAGAGTAGATGCTCTACTTTGTTATTTCTTTTCAATATAAAAGAAAATATGGACTGTTTAAAGACTCCCTAACCTGAGTGTTTTTGCATTGTGTCTGGTATCCCCACAATGTGTCTGTAAAGTTTCAGCTTTATTCAGCATGCTGTTTTGGTGTGTGTCTCTTTAAATTCAAATGAGCTGCTGGTCTCCGCCCCCTTTCCAGCAGAAAGCACCAGGCTGAGAGCCTGTTTCCAACAACAGTAACAAAACTCAAGAGGATAATCACATAAAGCGAATGAGAAACATTGCCAAATGCTCTATCATGCACAAACGCATTATGTTTTTATAACGTGCACATTGTTTTTATAAGCAACAAGACGAACGTGTCATATCTATAAACATTGAAAACATGACCCATTATACATGCAGCCCGATGTAAAGTGACTTCACCTGATGTCTTCTGCACATTCCGTTGAAAAATAAAAGTAATTCACAGCGTCACGGCTGTTCACTGCAAGTAGTCCAGTGTGAAAACAATGGCAGACAGTGTACAGCTGGATGAGGGCGGAGACAGCAGCAGTCCATCAGCAGTCATGGGCGGGGCTTAATCAATGTGACGTCAGATTGCTCAGAGAATGCAAATAGCTTGTTCAAGATGACTGATGAGGTTTATTAGGGATTAAAAAAATGAATGGGTGGATTTTTATCATTCTAGGGTGGTTCTGTGTGCACACTCCTGACACACAGTTATGTTTAAACAATATTTAAAAGTGCATTTTCTGGGATAGTGGGTCTTTAATGCAAACTTCAGCTATTGAGTTATTAAAAAAGGTACTTGATTGAAAACAGCAGCATTGCTCGTAAAATAAACCTGTAAGGGGTGTTTTGCTCAAGAGAAGGAGGAGTTTACTGAGCTCAAACTGCACAGGCAAGTATTATTCATTTGTGAGCCGTCACTGCATGTTGTTGGATTATTTCTCTATGTTGGATGTGGCATTTTGTGGCAATATTAGGCAGAACAGAAAACTCTTGATCTGAATGACTGACAGCATTTAAGTGTCATTTATTCTCTCTGTTTTAGTTTTTTGCTATGTGGAGTTTTTATCAGAAAATAATACAGTGTTTTTTCTGCCTGCATTTATTGCTCATTAATGGTATGTGATATATTTTCATTTAATATTTATGAAAATTGTATTTTGTTAGTAAAGTTTTGTTAGTAAAGTTAAAATTTCATTCATTGTATTCATTTAGTTAAACTTTAAATGCAATTAAGACTTGTTAAGCTGGTTTAAATACAGGATCTTTAGTCAATAACAAGTTTTTGTTTGTTTAATAAATAAGTTTTGTGTCTTCAGGTGTGTTTGGTGTTGATTCAGATGAAGTGAAGTCAGTGTCAGTGATGAAGGGACATTTTGTTACTTTACACACTAATGTTACTGAACTGCAGACACATGATCATATACTGTGGATGTTTGGACCTCAAGACACTCGTATCGCTGAAATATATAAGCAAAGCATTGAAATGTATAACAATAATGAGATATTCAGAGACAGACTGAAGTTGGACAGTCAGACTGGATCTCTCATCATCACAAACATGAGAATTACAGACTCTGGACTTTATAAACTACAGATCATCAGTAACAGAGGAACTTCATACAAGAGATTCAATGTCACTGTATATGGTGAGTTAAAAAGCATACCTGCATGATAATCTTACATATGTCTTTATTAATTCCTGATACATTAATCATTTTTTATGATAATCATACTTATTTCCAGCTCATCTTCCTGTTCCTGTCATCAGTAGAAACTCCACAAACTGTTCATCAGAAAGATCTTCATCATCTAAATGTGTGTTGTTGTGTTCAGTGCTGAATGTGTCACATGTGAGTCTCTCCTGGTATAAAGGAAACAGTTTATTGTCCAGCATCAGTGTGTCTGATCTCAACATCAGACTCTCTCTTCATCTGGAGGTGGAATATCAGGATACAAACACATACACATGTGTGATCAACAATCCCATCACAAACCAAACACAACATCTACACATCAATGATGTCTGTCACAAGTGTTCAAGTAAGACATGATGAAAGTTAGAAAACAGTAAGATTTAAGTCATAATGACTATATTTTACATTTGTGCATTACAGATCTCCTGCGTTCATATTTGATAGTGTTGCTGTGATGTTGTTGGTAGTCATGAGTGTAATTCTAGTCTGGCGCTCTAAAAAGTGTACAAAAACAAAAGGCAAGTATTTACATGCAAATATATAAACATATTACTAACCAATATGGACATTTTTGAGGTTAAATATGTGATCATTATTCTTTAAGCAGTTCAGACGCTGCAGGAAGAAATACTTTACACAGAACCAAACATTTCTACACAGCAGCTTCATAATATGGTAAGATACTTTAATGTTGTTGTTTTTTTCTCTGTATTGTGTGTCTGAAGTCAACCTTAAGTTAAAAAACAACCCAGCATTTTTTTAGATTGTACACAGAGAAATCTTTACACTCTTAAATGATGGTTGAGCTTTAAAGAAAATACAATACCACCGTCTTCATGCGCTTGTACTATTTTTACTAAAGTCTATTATTGTCTGGAATGTTGTGTTGCTAAATGTGTAAAATTCATCTCTATTTTATTTAGTCTTTACTTTAATCTTTGGTTTTATATTTCTGTTTTTAACAGAATGTTGTTGAAGCAGATCACACCGAATACTCCAGTATAGTGACATTTTCATGATATGAATAAAATGAATTATTTTTATAAAACTTAGACTGGTTGTGAGTTCATTGAACAGAGCATTTTTGCAAAGCTATTTGTTATTGTTCAGCTGTTGTATTGACGTATTTACATGATTATTATATAAGATATAATGCAGACACTTGATGTCAAAAGCGTTCCACCTGCGTTTCCCATCTAATTTGTATTTTGCCTTTGATATTATGTAAATGTGAGGGTTGTGTGTACCTGGAATGACCTCAGAGAAAATGAATATCTCAGCTCATAAATATTTTGACATGCAAACGAAGCCAAGCTAAGGTTTTATATTACTGCATAGACTCTGTTTTTATATGTCACTCAATAGCTTTAATTTGTTTGTCTTTTTTTTTTAAATATAACTCATATTTTGTAGATGCAACTATTAAATGAAGAAATAATATTTGTGTTTTTGAACTTTCTATTTTATGCACGCACTTTCAAACATTTTATACCGAGCCGAGTAACTATAGGTAAAAAAACAACAACTTCAAGTGCAACAAGTCCAACTTGTGTGTTTGGTGGTTTGGTTAATCTTGTTCATTGTTTCATCCACACTTCTCCGTTTCTGGAGGTGATTTACCAACCGTCATCTTATTCATATCACATGTTCCCATGTTTTGCATCATATCTATACTGGAAATGTACTGACACAATGCTGACACATCATTGATGGGTTTGAAGATCATAATGTAGGCTTTCAGTGTTGCTTTTATAGTGAAATAATGTTTATGCTTTTCCACAATATTTAATCATTTATATGCTGTATATTTTCTTTGGTGTGCTGTGTGAAGCATTTACAATGTACAGTTAATGTACTTTGCTTTTTCTAAGCACCTATTAAGCAGGAAAATAGTTTAATGTTACGCAAAGTCTGAATTGCACTGTAATGTACAAAGTTGCATATTAAATCAAACCCTCTATGAATTATAGTAATTATCCAGACACTATAATAATACAAACTTATGAGCTTTAATCAACACAAAACAAGTCATTATAGGTCTCTCTCTCTCTCATAACACTCCAGACATTTTTAATAGGCTGAACTTGCATAAGCTGTTTGAGAAAACGTGTCAAAATTCCCCAGTAACGTCACAGATCATGTCCTTACATGCAGTAGCATACAGAGATTATCATGTGTGATAATATCAAATTGAATCCATCACTTACCCATAACCTCATCCACCCGACATCATTAGTTACATGAGCTGTTCTGCCATCTGCTGTCTACTGTGATATACACAGTCTATATTTGTACAGAAATCTAATATTTTACTTTTTCATTGTCTATTTTAATGTTTTGCTGATGTTTCAATTGATGCTTGCATTGTATTTGCAACATTGAATACCAATCATTTGTTCAACTGTTAATGTTCATAGTTGGTGGTGCGGTTGAGGAGATGTAAAAGCGCTATATAATGTAATGAATTATTATTATTATTGTATTTAATTCATGAATGTGGCAGTCGTGGTCCAGTGGTTAGAGAGTTGGACTCATGAACAGAAGGTTGCTGGTTCAATTCTCAGGTCTGGCGGGTAACAGCTGAGGTGCCCTTGAGCAAGGCACCTAACCCCCACTTCAAAAGTCAAAGTCAAAGTCAGCTTTATTGTCAATTCTGCCACATGTACAGTACATACAAGTGGAGGATTGAAATTGCGTTACTCTCAGACCCTATAGGTGCATACAGATAACATAGAATAACATATATCAAAAAAAATATATCAAATTACAAATAAATACAAAATCTATATATGTACACAAAACAACTTTACAAGCAAGGGATATGTAACCGAAATAATTGTGCAGACCAAAGAAATAATCAACAGTGCAGATGAGATAAACAGCAGCGTAGATGAAATAATCAAGTCAAATGGTGCAGATGAAATAAACAGCAGTGCAGATGAAATAATCAAGTCAAATGGTGCAGATGAAATAAACAACAGTGTAGATGAAAATATCAACAGTGCAAATGTAATGTAGTGCAAAGCTTATCGTCTGTATTAAAGTGTCAGTAGAGCAGGCTTGTTTTAACTGACTTAGAGGTAGTTAGTTGAGGAGGCTCAGACCACTACTGAAGAGGGGTTGAGCAGTCCAATGTTCCATAAAGTGACAAGTGACAAGTGCGGGACAGAGTATGATGTGGGAAGGGATGGATGGGTTCAGGGTTCAGAGATGCGTGTGGCAAGGGAGGGGAGGGGGGGGAGGGTCGGAAGGGAGTTTAGCTTCCTGACTGCCTGGTGTATGAAGCTCTCCTTCAGTCTGCTGGTCCTGGCCTGGAGACTCCGAAGCCTCCTCCCTGATGGCAGCAGACTGAAGAAGCTGTGTGATGGGTGGGTGGGATCACCTGCAATGCAGAGGGCTTTCACCTGCAATGCACTTGCTTACTATACAAAATGTACAAATGTATAGTACAATATAATGTAAGTCGCTTTGGATAAAAGCGTCTGCCAAATGCATAAAAATGTAAAATGAATATACAATAATTTGTTGTTAAGTAATGTGTTCTTAAGATTTTAATATGAAGTATTAAATTGTTCTGTAATGTCAGAAGCAGCTGCAGAACCTCACATCACCACCAGAGTTGACTTGAACTTATAGATGTGGGACGCCTTTGAACTTTGTCGTAATAATTTAGTTTAAGACATTAAACTGCAATACGTGAATGGAAATATATTTAGAGTATTATGAATATCACCGTCAGCAGCACAAATGCATTTACATTTATATATAATAATTGGTTCTTTACTGCATGGTATGCAAAGCATAAGCACATTAAAGATGGATAAATAAGTTCCTGTTTCTGATGGTAAGTGATTTTTTATAGCATATAACAAGAAAAGTATAATGTGTATTTAAACTTTTATTCTCTTAAATTGTTAATATTCATATCATTATTTTGACCAGCATGTTTGACTGTTAATAAAAATGGTTACTTCAGACCCAGAAGACTTGAACTTGAGGCAAGAATAAACATAAATAAACACCAGGGGGCGAGTATTTCGAGCAAATGTCTATGCAAGACAACAAATGCAAATGAGATGATGCTTAATAGAAGGATTTAAGGATTAAATATAATTTTGTGCACTGAAATTATAGTTGACAAAATATTATTATTAGTCACTAACTCTGTGAGTCATTAAAGACATTTCTGGAATAGTCCATGAAATCAAACTAAACTATAAAAATAAAGCAAAGTACAGGCTAACTAGCTGTTTTATGTTCACTTTAGCGAAAATCCAAAACTTAACATATCTATAAACGTAATAGAAAAAAATAACTGAATATGACAAACTAACCAAACATCACAAGGAAATAAAAATATATAAATATTCTGCCTTTCGTGTTAGTCTGATGTGGTAAATGATGTGTTGATCTGCTGTGGTCAGTATGCTGGTGGTTCTCATAGTTTATAAGTGTGATATCTCTTGTTTATGGTTCATAAACCCCTCAACTCTAACTAGATAAACAACATGATGCAATGTTAGCTGGACGCTCTCACGCCTTGCTTTGATATCAACCCGTCATCACAGTAAAGATGTTGGTTGTGCTTTCATGTGAGCGTTTTCCGCTCGATTGACTTTTTTGTGGTGTAAACCCAAACCCTCACGCTCTCTCTTTGTACGGTTAGCAGATGTCAGCCAGGTGAACCATTATTTATGTTCCCCCAGAGGAACTGTACAGGTACAATAAATGTAATTATATGATGTGGTGGCACATCTGCCAGTCAACAGCTTGGAGGCGCGAGCTTGTATGTTCTGTTTCATCAAATCCAGCGTGAAAGTCGCTATGAGACCTTGAAATGTTAACACTCAGTGATGCTTGTTTAATACAGACGCCAGTGGAAATCGACTGTTTACACGACAAACTGGATGGCTGAGCAGATTATAAGGGCTGGTGGTGTGGGAGTTGAATAACTAAAGCAATTAAAAAATAAGACGTTTTACTTCTGCAGGTTGATAACCAAACAACATTCACCCCCATTGATTTCCATTGTATGACAAAACCACTGAACCACATGTCCAACATTTCTTGCTTTGTGTTCCACAGAAGAAAGAGTCATATACAGGTTTAGAAAGGCACGGGGTGATGATGAAATAATTTTTACTTTACTGAACTATGCCTTAAGCATGCTTTAAATATGATAATATCAGGTTTTACATTATACGTTACATTACATTTATGCATTTGGCAGACGCTTTTATCCAAAGTGACTTACATTGCTTTACACATTTGTGTCTGAGTATGTGCAGAGTATGTATGCTTAACACGCAAACTTACAAATAAAGGTCCTAAAAACGGATTTTGACAGGGATGACACCAAAGAACCATTTCTAGTTCCCTAAAGAAACTTTCAGTCAACGATTCTTAAAATACGCATTTCTGTTTTAACGTTTTTATAGTCTGTAAAAACTTTTTTCCACTATAACGAATCTTTTGTGCAATAGAAAGGCGCTACGTAGGCCTACAGTATGTCTAAGGTTGTTTATAGAGCCACACAAAGGAACATTTTTAATAACCTTTATCTTTTACAGTGCATGCTTAAAACAGAAGCGTAACAAACGTGTTTTTTTATTTTTGCGTTTGCATTTAACTCTTTTTTGAAAACCCACATATGAAACATGAGGCTTGATGCACTGTGACACAAAACTTTGCTCAGTTTCCTGACTCATACAGAGATGTGTTGTGGTGTCTATTCAGGTCAGTATACAGGGCATCGAGCGTGCAGACCGATGTATACAAGCGTATCTATTATTGGATGTGTGTGTGATCGGTTTGCAGGCGATATCCGGCAAATGCTGTGTGCAGTTTGCAGGTACAGGTCGTCTTTAAACCTCACCATTGTTTTTGCCAGGAAATGTAAGCCGTGTGCTTTGAAGTCGATTTAAAGTGTTCGCAACACGTTACTTTCATGCAACACATTTGCATTTTTGCAAAAAGTGCTTTAATTTACTTTTATGACTTTCAGATTGTACAATGTTTTAGAAGAGTTCCCAGACAGCAACAGTGTTGGTCCAGATGTGGGCCGGATCTGGGCCAAACTATGTTGTTGTATAAGCTTTCATTCATGATGACAAATAATAATATAAGGCGGAACTTGCATTAGATTGTAAAAAATGGTCAGATAGCACAGGTGCTTCAAGTTCATATGAAAGAATGTGATGCTGGACTAGAAGTGAAAATGAATGAACTTCCTACAGTTTTGAATGAGGTTATGTGTCCTTCTCACTTAGCACAATGTTTTCATTCAGCCTTGAGTACAAAGAGTGAAGTGATATCACTGAATGGATAAAATCTCCTCTCCGTACCCAGACTTCATACATTTGATATACAAGGAACAGCTCATATAGTCAGCCTGAAGATGGGAATTTTCCTAAAACCTCAATGCCATTCTTTATGAAGACAATGACGACTTATATATATGACGTTTATGGTAAACAAAAGAAGATTCTTACGTTTATTTTAAAGAATTGCATTGTTTTACACAAATGTGTTCTCAGGCAAATCCAGTTTCCTTCCTATTTAGGGCATATTGCACATGTTTTTTTGCATTGGCCGACATGAGCAGCAGTCCTCTGGGAAAAGTCCCAGTGCTCCAGTTTGGCCAGATCATCCCTGTTTGGAATGAAAAATCAAAAATGGGTTCAGCATCACAAGGAAACACATTTACCAAGACTGTTTGTTGTAATGTGAACCGTTTCTTTCTTGCACAGGAAGCAGTGGCATTTACCAGAAGCCAAAGTGTTAAAATCACTAGAAAGTGTGAATTCTGAGGTGGGCTTAAAAGACAAATATCATAATTCACAATATTTAGTTACTCCATAAAAAATTTGTGATATTATTGATGAAAGGTATTTCATATACAAAGGGCACTATTAGTGAACACAAGAAGGCCTTAAAATAAAAGGGAGATAAACCCTCAACATGTACAGTATGTTGGTCAATGCTGAGTTTTCTAATACAATCTTTATTTTATCTTTTAAACTGAACACCTGTCAACTGACCCTAAACAGCGTGTTTGTTTATATATTCTGTTAACTGTTTTGTTTCATAGAAGAGAGAGATAAAGGACGTTCATGCAAGTAGATATGATCTATAGATGCTGTAAGAGAAAAAGCTAATTTCTTCATGTTTATCAGATACAGAGCAGTACTGTATACACTTTGGTTTAGTTTTTCTGGCAGACGGCACATGACAGGAAGGAGAAGAAGAAGAGGCCTGACCACAAACTTATAACATGAACATGAATCAGTACTTACAGAAACACTGTTGATCTACAGTCATGACAAAGTGTGTACTATAAGAGATATGCATGCATGCACACAGAGACTACATATAAAATAACATAATTATACACAATTGTTTAAGTTTAGTGTTATTTATTTATCACTGAACCATAACAGGTTAAAAGTATTTTTTTTCAATACGACCACTGCTTTTTCTCTTAATAGTGACTCGTGCTGTATGTCGTCATATGGGGGGAGGGTCTGAACTGTAACGTTAGCAGGGTGTGTGCATTCCAAAAACCAGCAGAATCTGCGTGTTTCCTGCGTTTTTAGCATTTTTATTTCGTAAAACAGCGCATTTTCTGTTTTTCTATGGACTGATCGCTGCATTTCAATCATTAATCTGCTGTAATGCTTTAAAACACACAGAGACTGAGATTTATGTGAATTGCGTGCGCTGTGCCTTTGTGTCTCTCGCAAGTTGGGACAAGTAACGGATTCCTCCTCCATCTGCTTTCATTTTGTGGATAAACGCGTTGAGGCGTTTCTTCTGAAAGGCTTTAGCTTTCTGAGACCAGAATGTATTTGATTATAATAAAGTTACAAAAAAGAAATGGACGTACTTGTTTATCGGATTTGATCCAATAAACGAGCTCACTGTACACAAAATGTGGTATTCAATGATAAGAAACCTTCAGATGAACTTGGATCATGATTCATAAATCGACTTTCTTTTGTCTGTGCCTGTGGTTTAACGTTACACGAGGTAAGTAGCAGACTTCATTTTATGTCTTTCCTTACGAAAATGAAGCTTGTTTTATAGTAAAACTGTAGTAACAATGTCTCTCTATTTTTGCTTATTGATATATTTTTTTATGAAACATTATTATTAAATATTTACATGAGATAAACGATGACACTTGACATAACCAACGATAAATATTGATATTTTGGATTAGGCTATCAGTAAACATCATGATGATTAGGCTATACAGTCTTTAACAGCAAAATGGTTTCTGAAACAAAGTTAAAAGCCAGCTGCAAGTGCAACTGCCTTGTTGAACAAGACAACATTTTTTGCTATGTTGTGGAAATTTATTTTAAACTTAAATCTGTATCCTTAAATCTGTATATGTTTTAATAAACCAAGTACATCTGTCTCTGTGTTTCAGGTGTGTTTGGTGTTGATGCAGATGAAGTGAAGTCAGTGTCAGTGATGGAGGGAGAATCTGTTACTTTACACACTGATGTTACTGACATACAGACAGATGATCAGATACTGTGGCAGTTTGGGCATAAGAGTCCTGACACTCGTATAGCTCAAATCTATGAGAAAAAAATCAAAATAGATGAGATTGATGATAAGAGTTTTAAAGACAAACTACAGCTGGACAATCAGACTGGATCTCTCATCATCACAAACATCACAAGCACAGACTCTGGACTTTATAAACTACAGATCATCAGCAAAAAGATATCATCCAAGACTTTCAATGTCACTGTATATGGTGAGTAAATAGATTGTATTCTTATGGGAGGTAAAATAACTTTTTGAAATGATCTTTGTTTCAAATTAGAATGTTATTTTACATCTGTGACTTTTCATAGTAGTTGAGATGGTAAAACTTTGGGCTTGTGTACTTCTCTTTACAATGTGTTGTTATTTACATAAAAATATCACTGCTTCAGTTCTATTCTGGATTTTTAAAAATTTTATTTAAACTTTCCAGCTCGTCTTCCTGTTCCTGTCATCAGTAGAAACTCTTCTCAATGTTCTTCATCATCAGAAAGATCTTCATCATCTAAATGTGTGTTGTTGTGTTCAGTGTTGAATGTGACACATGTGAGTCTCTCCTGGTATAAAGGAAACAGTTTATTGTCCAGCATCAGTGTGTCTGATCTCAACATCAGACTCTCTCTTCATCTGGAGGTGGAATATCAGGATACAAACACATACACATGTGTGGTCAACAATCCCATCACAAACCAAACACAACATCTACACATCAATGATGTCTGTCACAACTGTTCAGGTAAGACAGCAGTTATAATATTAAGATTATTTTAAGAGCATTCCTTAGAACTAATTCCTTAAATATAAATGTTCCCAAATCAAATGGCTGTTATGTTTCACCTATTGAGATCACATGAGATTGACCAAACTAATTTCATTATTTCCTTCAACCCCATCTGGATCTTCATCTTTTATTTAAATGATAAATAAATGACAAATATTTCAGCATATAACATATGTCTTTACTGGCAGAAACTTGCTGCGTGTCTTGCATTGACCAGAGAAATTTTACCAAAAATTACATAATGAATTTTTACATCACATTTCAGTATATGAACATAGACATGAAACTATACATGTTAAATGACAATTATGAAGATTATATAAAGACGTACTGAATATTACCACAAATTGAAGTCATACATTGCAGGACTCATTTAGTGTTTTGTGTTTGTTCATTACAGAAAACAACAGCATCAAGAAACATTGGGTGGCAATAGTTGTTGTTTTAGTGATTCTTTCTGTGGGAATAATTTCGTTTGGGGTTGTGAAATACTTTAAGAAGAACCCATCTAGTCCAGCAACAAAGGAAGGCAAGTATTACCTACAACAATCTCTTTTTTAAAGCCATGTCAGATAAGAAATCATTTTGTATTTTGAAAACTGTGATTATTATTAAAACAGTTCAGACTCATGAAGACGTGCTTTACACTGAGACGACATTTTGTCCACGTAGAATACAGAGTTTGGTAAGAGTTTGTAGAATTGCTGTAAGTGCATTGTGTATTTCTGTCTGCTTGTATAAATGTAAGCATTTTTTGCAGATACTAAGAGAAAGCTCCGAGTTTACTTGCACAGCTAAAGAAAACATTATTGTCGTTGTGCTTCTGCTTCACGTTTTTTGATGTTTGCCAAAAAGGCAGAACACAACCTTTTTGTTTCATGCTTAAAATGTTGTATGCTTCATAGCTTAAATGTTGAACTCTTTGTTACCGGCGGCATTTTTATGATCATGAATGTTTATGTGACAGTCATGTGATCAGCTTCATGTTTGATGTCATTGGTATGATGACAGTTTTGCTGCTTATTTATTGTGCTTCCATAATTAAATGACTCCAAAAAGTATTTAGACTCAAGTGTTTAAATGCACAGATTTGTTTAGCATGCAAACACATTTGCTGCTGGCTTTGATGTTTTAATTAATGAGTGACATTTATAGAAAACTGTCCAGATTCTTTTGGAGTTGATATGATTTCATTATCTCACAATTGGTTTCTAATTGTTTCAGTTTTTATTTTACAGGGGGCTGATGAAGAGGACCAAGTAATTTATTCAAGTGTCATTAAGAGGTGACAGTAAAATTGTCAAAACATCTCAACCTTCAACAGTTTATTAGATTTCTCACATTCATATCACCCGTTATATATCAGACAAAACAATTATGACACACCTCTGGATTTCACCAAGTTTTGTTTTGTCCTGTCAATGACCTGCCTAGTCTTGAATAGTTTACAATTTCATCACCATATATTGGTTCATTTACTTGCAGTTGCATAAGTGTGCAGATGTTTTCCCTCTTACACAGAATGAATTATAACACTCAGCTCAGTGGAACATCCCATATACTGCCAACAACACACTTATTAGTTAACACAATGAAAGGTTTATGATTTTTCAGCACTTAGATGTTTAGTAATATTATTGGCTTATGACCTTGATTATCAGAGTATTTGTCTGCCTTTGAAGACAAAAACTGCTTTTAGTATTATTCTTACTAACTGAACTAACTTTTCATATTATAAATAATGTCAATTTTTAAAATTCTATATGATACTTTAGATGATGATTTATATAGTTGTTTTTTTTATTATCATTGATGTTTTTTACATTAGCACATATCGGCAGGATGTTTTTGAGCCAAAGGGATGTGAAACAAGTTGTTCTGGAATGATGAGCTCAACTAATTGATTAAAAAGGTGGTAGGTGAGCAGCAGATAAAATTGAATGTTAATAGATCTGTTGGTCATTTATGGATGTTGAAAGGACTGAACAAACCAGAACTTTGCCTTAATTGGTTTATTGCTTCAATGACAAGCACAAATGACTCCATGCTGTTGAAAAACCAGCCTCTAATGCAATACTCATAAGACATGCAAGGCATTTGATGAAGACCACAGGTGCCTTAATGAATTTATATCACAAACATATTGTGTCTTGGATTACCATGAAATACCTTTTTCCCATAATAAAGTGGACAAATTCCATAACAACTGCAGTGTCTTTGTTTTTCTAAATCTACTGTGTGCAATATGCCAGGCATTTTAAAACCATATATGATATATTTACTATATACACATACATACCACTTTCAGTGCTATATATAACTATATTTTAGTGCTTCAGTGGTAACCGGAAAAAAAAGATTTCTTGATAGTTAGACACATTAGAACTTGTACTTGTTTTTACTATCACTTTCACAATTTCAGTTAACTTCCAGTATTCCTGTCTGACAAGACAAGTTTGCACATGCTCAAGGCGGGAATACTGGAACGGTTCAGCCCTCATTTTTATATAGTGTTGCTCACATCTGTTTATCATCGTGGGACTGGGACGAACTCTTGAATTGTTTTGTATTCCTCTATCTATTCATTTTCTTTGTTGTATAAAAGCAATATACACACAATCAGGCTGTCCTGAAAATCAAATAAGGAGGCCAAAAATCTGACAGCCATGATGTTAATATACTGTATGAGCACATAATTGTTCTCTGCTGATGGAAGGAGAAATGCTGCCCTCTAGTGCAGACTCTAATGCAGCAACATTAAAAGCTAATTTGCTTTGCCATAAATGTAACTTTACAGTGCAAAATCTGAAATATAATTGTTAGTATTATGTTATATTTTAATCTTCAGTTCATGTTGTATTTGGTACATATATGCATACATTGACCCACAAAATTATATGCATAAGAAGTTTTTTGTTGTTTGTTACTTGTTGATTTTCCTGTGCTTTGGCTGCAGAAGCTTTGTAATTAATTATCATTTTATTTTTTTGGTGATGTTAACTGTTAAAGTATGCCTGATAGCGGCGACATAAGGATGTCTCCAGCCAGTGGTGTGGGCAGTATTTTAGTTTTGGCCAGACCTGAACTGAGAAAAAATCTGTAAAAAAAAATGTAAATATAGCCTAACGTAAAATAATATTTTTACAAATTTTCTGTACAATTACAGAATTTTTATTACATTGTTTTTCTGGAATTTTACAGTTTTTGACCATAAACAAAACCGTAAAAAATAATTGTGTAAAAAAATTGTGTCTGGCAGCTGAGGTGCCAAAAATAAACTGTAAAATAAACATGTTTTCCCTGTTTTTTGTGTGTGTAATTTGTATGTTTTCTGTAAAAAAAATCTGTAAAACAAAACAGTAAATGTTTTACAGTGTGGCCAAGAGTCAGCGGCAAGCTTACATTTCATAGCCATATATTAGGTTATTTCGAACTTTTCCTTGTTTTAATTGAAAATTAAACCGCAGTAGAAGTACAAAAAAACCTACTTGCCAAAACTGGTAGACATCACTGACATGCATGTGGAATACAACAATTAAACTAGAATTGATTAGTACAAGACTAGGTTTATAGTGTCTTTGCTTATGTTTCGTCAGGAGACGCGTGGCTAGGGCGGGGGGATCGCATAGTCACGCCCCCCCCCCCGGATACTCCCGCAATCCTGTCCTCCTTGTTTATGTCTTAGATTCATGATATAGTGGGCAGGATCGTGACAGTATCATGTCTTTGTGTTTATGTTTATGTTCATGTTCTGTGTGGATACACACGGCTCGAGGTCGTTTGCCGTTGCCGTGTGTTTCCGTGTCGCGCGTCTTAGCCCCGCCCCCTCGTTCTCCCGTAATCAATCCATCTGTGTCTCATGCCTCACAGCTGTCCCGGTCTCATTATCCCTTGTTTGTATCCCTACTTAAAGCCCTTGTATTGTTTGTCCCGTGCTGGATCGTATGTCTTCTTCGTCCTGTCTAGTCTTTAAGTCGTTTTAAGTCTTGCTGAAGTTTTGTTCCCCAGTGTCTTAGTCTTTTGTAGTTTTGTCTCCCCTCGAGGGATTTTG